>JANSTV010077095.1:0-10106 GCA_027564135.1 Lestremia cinerea | reverse complement strand
CAACAAACAACATCAACAATCCCATCATCAACTACGACGACTACAATTCCATTGTGCTATTGTGGCCATTGTTGTCCTCCACCTGTTGTCAGTGCTATCACACCAACATTAATACTAAGCCGTTATACGGAAATAAATTTGTGTGACTCATTTTCATTGAGAAATCACACAGCTACATCGGCGGCGGCGGCAGCAGCAGCGGCAGCAGCGGCTGTAACAACAGCATCAATCAATAATTGTTCAACAGAACACAGTCATAGTAATATTGGCATTAACGGCACTCATACAATTCTGACAAATCATACAAACAATCTGAACAACAACAACATCAGTATCCACAGTTCCACCGGTCAATTCATCGATTGCAAAGAAATTATGGTAAGAATCTCATTTCATTTGCTCTCTCACTTTGTGAATCCTGAACGGCAGCGCTCCGTTCATTGTTTCATTAGTGCTGTGCGTGTATTTTGTTCTTAGTGTATGCGGGCAGCAAGAACAAAACCGAAAGGCAGGACTGCCATTGCGTGCGCAATGAGCCAAAGTCGTATTGCACGAATGAAATGCGAACCAACTAAAATGACAACGTTTTTCTTCCTTCAAGCCAGTAGCCAAAATGAAAAAAAGAAAAAAAATAGAATTAGCGAAAACAACTAGAAGAAAATCACGAAAGAACGAGCTGCAACACAAAATCTAATTGTAAATCAATGCACCGACTATAGTTTTATTTGGTTCGTAGGCAATTTTCAAATAATTTGGAATAAAAAAATAGAATAACGGAAAAAGCCGAAACCAACAATTTTTCACCGAAAGATTTTCTTGTGTTTTCAAGCAGAACCGGGATCCATTTCCCAGCGGCCTCACCACTTTAAGTTACACCACCGTTGTATGTGACACACACACACATTTGCTCTCTCTCTCTCGTTTGCTTCCGATTTAATTAAATTTGTTATCGTTACGACGGGTCTATCCGAGCTACCGCATAATATCCATTAATATTGCGTTATGATTCGATTAAAAATTGTCTATTAAATTTATTATATCGATAATATGGTTGACATCATATCGATGTTGATTTTAGTAGACGAACAGCCGCCTACACATCCTTGGGTGAAATATTCGCTGACTGACATGACAGTCAACGTGAAGGCAAACTCACGGAAAAAGGGATGCGAGAGGGGGAAATTTCCAGAAATTGGCTCTCCGATATCTCAGAGATGCCGATCATTTGAGTATTCCGGTGGTTTTTTGTTTCCAATTTTTTGTTTCCGGGTGAATAAATGACGTCAATTCACCTGAAAAAGTTATCCATCCAAAGAGTTCTTTAGCGGACACACGGAATTGATGTCGTTGCCATGAAAATCGTTCTGGAGATGGCAAACACCTGAACGCCATTCGTCCTCGTCTGTCGTCAACACAATTCAAGTACATATTCATTCGGGCTTTGTACTCTGCTCAATGCACGGCTGGGTGCGGTTTTTGTTTGCTTTTTCTCTCTTATCTTGTCTAATGAGATGTTATCTAATAATAACATTATTACAAGATATCGCCAAAACGGTAAAAAGCCGTCCATAATGTTCGCTAATGTCATACCGAATGGTGTGAGTAAAAGCATAGTCAGAACATCTGTAAAATGATGTCGGTGATGGTATGGGCTGCCAGGAATCGAAAATTCTGTCGATGGCATGGCTGCCATACGGTATTTCATCCCCATGAGTCAGTTTGTATCGTTCCCATTCAAATTGACATAATGTACATAATTTCGGTTCACATTTGCCTATTAGATGCCCTTAGACGAGCGGTAAGATCCCTACGTGCGACCACCCCGGCATTTGTGCTTTGATCGATTCCCCGCGAATTGCCATCCATTCGGTGATTGGGCACAAGTCCAAATTTTTTTTAGTTTTTTTTTTTTGGGTAAAACATAATTAATAATTAATCTCGGTGGGGATTGAAAGCGAAGGCGTCGCATTTGAAACGAATATGCAGGGTGAGTTTCAGCAAATTCAGCGAATCATACTACTTTGTCGCGGTTTCGGGTGAATTTTCCAAGGAAATATTATGTCTTCGACCGTAGATAAGCCATAAGAAAGAAAAAATAGGTAATTAAATCGTTACAAAATAAATGCCACATTCAATTAATAAGCCGACAATAGATGATCCGTTTACAATAAACCATTTGGATATTTTTTTCCAAAACATTTTTTCAACAGCGGTGCTGCCCCCGCTGTCCCAAACAGGCATTTGGTAGTCTTTTGTCGTTGAAAAAGGTTTCCCTCCGTCCTCCCGTTCCAAAAGGCATGCGATAGCTCAATGGAAATGATGATAATGTTTTTTTTTCTCTTCATTCTTTTGCTTTCTTGGTGTGTGCATTTTCCGGGGAGAAAAACTTAAATGAAAAATTTTCTTTTCTTCGTCAGACACAACACGAACGAAAAAATAATTTTTAACACTTACTTTATCTCGGACGACGATTAATCATTTTTCGGTTTTCTTCATTTTCTCTTCATTAAGAATCAAACAATCATCGGCCGGTCGAAAAATTAAACGTGTGCAATGGCAGGGCTAGAACTAGATTTGTTTTATTTTATTTTTTATTTTTTTTCGATAAACTTTGTCGATTCTCATGATCCGAGCAAAAAATCAACAACAGACATTTCTCATCGAAAACAGTTCAATTGAAATTTGAAACGAGCAATTAGCAAATCACTCAAATTATCCGTTGTTGATCGCTACAAAAATGTAATCTCATTATCGCTCAACGAATTTATCAAGGAACCAAGGCTTTCGGGGCTGGTTGGGTCGAATGCACGAAGACCGGCAAATAACAAATCTACAATAAATATTCATAAAAAAATGTTGCTTTCTTTGCGAAGAGAAGTCTCCTGGAATTTTTGTGGTTGCGAACAGAAAAATGCATTCTATTGTTGCACAAGCCATTTCATCGGGATGACGGGGTATTTGGATGGCAATGATGGTGGCACTGGTGGTGGGTTGTGCCAATGCGAAATATGTACCTTGGGTGGCACAAGTTGCTTTTATTCAATTCTATTTCAAAAATGAAAACTTGTTGTTGATGGGTTTTGTGTGCCACGACACACAGTCGCAATCCAATCCCAATGTTTCGTTCAGCATCGCGCACGAGTGCCAGCAACAACAATCGAGGGACGAAGAGAAATCACTCTTTACCTCTCTCAGTGGTACCTTTCACAATGTCATTTTGTGCACAATTTATTACAACAGTCTAAGCTAGTTTATTTTACTGTTTTGTTGTGTGTTATTTTCAACATTGGCATTTGGTTGCTGCGTTCGGGATGGGACATGTTCCATCGTCAAGCATCCATCCATCCATGCATATATGGAAAATACCATAGCACTGCTTATGCATAATAGAACGAAAGGTGCAAGAATAAGAATAAAAAAGAGAGAAAAATTCAAGTGAAAAAACCGAAAAAAGCAAGAAAAATAACGGCGAAAAAAAGAAGAAGAAAACACGAGAAAATCTAAATTTATCAACCTTATTTTAAATTTTTCATTCATGAAAATAATGCTCTATCACCGTGTGCCACTAGAGCACCGTTTTCAGAGAACAGCATCAACAGCAAAATCACTTGCGGAACCATTGGTGACAGTGGCAGTGCCACTGCAAGATAGCTGCGCTTATTTAATTAAAAACCTCATTTGTTTGTTTAATTTAATGTACGCTCGTTAGTTATTATGCATATTTTTTCATCTCGTTTTTTTTTATTTCTATTAAAATTATTATTATTCTTCTGAATTCACCGTTTACGCTGTGTGTGTTTTTCGTGTTTCCAGCTGCATCCATCGAGTGGTTGACTCTATTTCGTAGCGCCACACTCTCATATTTTTCGACAGTGTGGTTTTGCTGTGGCAACCCGTTTTCCGTGCTAGTGCATAAATTTACAACACGCCAAATCCGAAAGAACAACAGAAAAATCCATTTCGGTTCTTTTTCTTTTCTCTCTGTCTCTCTCTCTGTCTCTTTCTCTTTCTCTCTCTCTCTTTCGATTTCTCTCTCTCCCTCTCTCTCTCTCTTCTGCTCTTTCGCACACCTCAAAATTATGCCACCCTCGAGCATTCATCTTCACACCAAAGTTATTCGAAAATAAAATAAGAAGTAAAAGCGCGAATGGTCGGCGAACAGTTCGCGAAATGACTGAAATAACCGATATATGCGAAAAATTAGGAAAACTCCGGTTATTTCGATCATTTTTGCGCACTATTCGCGGGCTGGCCACGAGCTGTTCGCGTAAATGATTGTTTTCTTGCGAAATAACCGGAGTATGGAAAAAATGAGAACGAGAGGCACTGCTCACAAAGTCAAGCTACAAATCCATCCGCAATTCCTCATTGGAAAATCCGGTGTTTTGGCGGAGTCCGTGTTTTCAGAATCACAACAAATGCGTTGCGTTACTGTCGTTTCGTGATGAAAATTCTCAAAAAAAAGTTCTCCAGGCGTGAGGTACACTTCTGTCCATGGCTGCTATCATCCGCACCAATCCCTCGCGACGACCATCATCGTGTAATTCAACTTTCCCTGGCACGAAAAAAAATTTCAACCGGACCCATAACCTCCCCTTAATTATTTGTGGAAAACGCTTTCCACGGCAATTCAACTCGAATGTGACCGAGCTAAACGAAAAGTGTGGAACTCGTCGAAAGCATTTTCATGAACATACATAACATTGTTGACATTCTCGAACCGGCAATGAATTCATAAATATTTTACTGTCAGAATTTATTAATTAATGCTCATTGATGTTGTGTTCTAATTAAAAACATTTGTGCGGCCGAACGTCATTTATGATGAATGCAAATGAGTGCCCATCCATCGGCAACAATGCGGGAGTCTTTGTGTGTGGTCCATATTTCATTTCGCTTGCTTCCACTTGATTCGTGCGAGCAGCTTTCGATGCGATGGGGGGCACTAGTCGTGCTGGTGATGGCAACGACAATACTATTTGATGGTTATAATGAAAATGAAAATGATTGGCGAAATCACTGCCGAACGGCCAATCGGAACATTTTTCAAAAATTTCAATTCATTTCAAGCAAAATGTTCATTGTTCTCGGAAGAACCTAAAACATTCGAAAAATGAATTCAGCCTAAAATTCGGCCACATCATGATTCTCAGCAATTAAATTCGAAATGTTAGATTATTCAAAATGAAACATCTACGAAAAACGCACATCAAAGGCATCATTCGAATTTCTTATTAATTAGGAATATTAACATTTTCAATGGCCGAAAAGTATTTGTTGAAAATAATTTTATTCATCGTTTGATCAGTCATTCGAATGAAATTGAATCTGAAGTGGAAATGTGGAAAATTCATGAGCCGGTGCGTCATCGGCGGACGGACATTTGCGTGAGACAAAAGAGAAAAATGATTGAAAATGATTTACAATCAAATGAATATCGTGTGACAAATTGATAAATTGTTTAGTTTACCCATAAATGACCGGCAGACAGAAAGATTTATCTTGAAAATTATATCATTATCATTCTCTCCGGCTCTCCGGCATTCTAATCATCATCATCACAATTGCTTGTTGCCTCCGCCGTTTGGTATCGCTATCGTCATCCCTGTCATACCCTCAAACCCACAAGAAAGAAGTCAAACAATTAAAAACAGTTTGCATTTAAATGAAATAAAGCATAAATTGAGCACCAAATGAAATTAATTTTGCTCAACGATAAACAAGTCATCGTTGGATGAATCAAAAGGAAATGTTCATGTTTATGATTTGTGTCTATTTTCTATGAAATGCCAAATAAGCCTATTAGGCAGACACGGTGTGTTTCAGCCACTGAATACGAATATTATCATTAATATTGCAAGTTATAAAGTTCTTTTCGGGCTGTCTGCCGTCACTCTCACACCGATGTGCATGTAAGTCGATCCGCACGAGAATAAATTCAACATGCTGAATATTTGAATGAGTGAATTAACGGTACACAGCAAATATATTATATTGGTAATGTTTTCTCCGCCATTCACCAGTCAAGTATCTCTCACTATCACCGGCGGCTCCATCAGCATCATACTACGATTCGTTCTGGTACGTCGTCATCATTATCGTCGTCGTCATCATCATCATCATCATCATCATCGAATGAATGCGACGAGGAAAATCTCAAACCATATTCTGTCGGTGAAAATGTTTTCGAAAACCATAATCAAACCATTTTAAGACAAGAAATATATATTTTAGCGATTATCAGTTGTTGTACCGTAGTGCCTGCTGGCTATTTGAAAACTCTTAGCTTAGATTTCACTTTTTGTGAGCCGAAAAACCGAAAAAGCAATTCGTCTATTAGTAACTTGGTGTGTTCGTCTCGATGTATTTCTGTTTCTTCGTTTTTGTCTTCGTCGTTGTCTTGCTCCTTGCAGTCATTGCAGTCGCCGTTCGCATTGTAGTCGTCAATATACTTCGTCATCCTCGTCATCTTCGTCAGCAACATCGTCATCGTTAGAATCTAAAGTATTATTTCATGTTGAAAGTACCTATTTTAGATAACAATATTAAAAATGGTTTATGTGGTGATGGGTATCCACCGTTTCCACGCACACATATATCACATATATATTTCCAAGCAGCAATGCTTATTAGCTGCATCATACCACGCGCTTTGGCAAAAAGGTAGCACACATCCACACATCTGACATGGCATCCATACACAACAGATAAATCTTAATAGAAACTCGGTAATGTAAAATTCAAAAATAATTATCAAGTTTTCGGGAATATGATGATTTATATATTTTAAATAAAATTATTATTATTATTGTCGATGTTATTGTTGTTGTTGTTGCTTTCATGGAAAATTTCGGTTTGAGAATAAAATCGAGCGAGTTTTGATCGCGCGACCGAAAGCAGATTATGTATGCTTTGTGGTATGACGTCGATCGTATCTCACTCGAATGCGCCGTATTCACATCAAACAAATTTTATTTGTTGCGAATCTATGATTTTCTCATCGCATTAAATTGTTAAAATATTCATTCGTGGAAAAGATTAAGCGTTAATTTTCCGATGCGTCCGCAAATGTGGATTTGGTTTGCCTCGAGAAAATGCTGCGATTGGTAAAAACACACATACACATACATCGACAAATAAAACAAACGTCGAAACAACGAACGAATGGAAATGTAACCGACCAAATGTGCCATGTGACACAGTAGCGAATTGAAAATAGCATGTAATTTCCCATTTGGAAGGCATTGAACATTTCGTGTAGAATATTCTCCCTATCGCATTTCCTGTTAAATGAAATACATTGAACGTTTAACTAGTGTTTTGCCCGGGCGTTGGTGTGTGCACAGCGCGCACTCAAAAAACATTCATTTGGCACATAAATTTCAATGGAAGTGTTTCGTGTGCCTTGCAACGAATACCAAAATAATAATTGCATTGCGAGCGAATTCAGTATCATCGTCTGCAACACAATTCCATGCAAATTTTATTTTGCGTCCACCCGCCACCCACCATTCACTAACACCGTTCCTCCAAACTCCACCCCCACCACCGCGAAAACACTCTGCAAATATAACTGTTGCACACAATTTTTGAACAAAGTTGAAAGTTTTATTCATTTATTTTCGACTCGAATCGAGTTTTCCACCGTCTCATCCGAATCGACTGGCGATGCCCATTCCCGATCCTCTTCGACAAACACAGTCATCATGATGATCAAAGAAATTGATAAGAATTAAAAGTACTTGCTAATGAAATCAAATTAAGTAAATTATTTGTTGTCGACTTTTTGGGTTGTTGCGGTCGGTATGGTGCTCGGTAAATCGGAAAATGTAATATGCAAATAACCATTCAATGAATTTATCTTATCTACTTGCATGGCTTGTGTTATGGACTTAGCTTATGGACGGGCAAATACACATTCGCACACAACAATTAGTTCACCAATTTGATTTTCGATAACTCAAAACGACGAACAGGTTAATGCACAAAGTTCGAATTATATCAGCGTCCAATTATAGACTCATTACTGTTTGAAATTTAACTGGGAATTGAAATTGGATATCCACATGTACATCGAGAAAATTCGCTCATACTCGAACATCCATCCACACATGCATTCATCCATCGGAAATGGAAGTAACTTTCATTGGAAGATTGATTACTTATCGATGTTAGCTCGATTTGCGTTGTGGGATCATGGGTTGTGCCTTCGAAACCAAATCGAGCAAACAAATGCAACGTTGATCTCAAGTTGTATTTATTAATTAATAAATGGCCGATGAACGATTGTCTGAGTTGGGAATGGATCAAATATTTTTTTCTTTTTTGTGGTTTGTGCTTGGTCGACACTCGATGCTAATGGTGACCACATCCCGTCAGAGAATTCCTTTCAATTTTGATTTTTCGCTTTTCCGACCGTCTCTGGTCGCAATTTTTTCAATGAACGTGTTCAAAATCCAATCGATGTGACACAAAACAGTTAGCAAATTCAATCAATCAAATGCGACATTTTTCCCAAATGCCGACACGCCACCGATGCCCTTTCCACCCACGCACACTTCACCATTCGAAATGGCGCCGTCGTATTATTAACACAAAACAATTATAATTCGTGCAATGAATTTTCTATATTTTGTTGTTGTTCATTTCGAAGGAATTTCCAATGGATCGGATACAAAATGCTTTTTAATGGATGCGAAATGAGAGGAAAAATCGTAACATTTAATTTCCAACAAATTTTTCTCTTTATTTTTGTCCTTAAAAACGATCACATTTAATGGATTTTTCAGTGGAAGTGCGATAGATTTTCTATAAAATGATTTTCGAGAGAATAACAACATTAAGCGCAATGCCGACCGAATAAACCGATGAAAACGACAAAAATGCATTGTGATGCTGTTGGAAAATAACAATAATTAAAGATTGGATAATATAAGTGATGGCGACATGTTATAGAATGAGCAGAGACCCGTACACAAACACGAGCACACACATATACGTTAACGAACGCATTTACATTGTCCATTCACCAACAGTGTACGTAATAAAGTTAATAAAGTTAATATTTCATGAACAAGTGCAATACATTGCAATAATAAAATGATACCTTGCACTTGTAGCTTGCTACTGCAGCCGTTGGGTTGCTTGTTAGTGCTTAGCTGGTTTGTCTTGAATGGATTGTGTCGTTGGCTTGCATTGCCTTGGCCTGACATCCAACCGATTCAGCAGCAGCCACAACGAACAACAACAGCAACAATAACAACACAGAACAACGACAAATGCGTTATGAAATTACAATAGTATGAGTGGTTCCGTGCATCGGTGAAGGTATGCCATAATAACTTGATGCCATTTTATGTGCTTTGGTGTGTGTTCGGATGTGTGTGTGTGTGTGTATGTTAAACAATGGGCCATTGTACTATTCAGCAATATGCTCGACATGAATGTCAGAAAAGCATGCGAATCTGTAGCCGAGTTGAGCACAAGAGGATTTGTTACAAATAACGAAAATATTAAAATCTCAGCGACACCGCCTTTGGTGGTGATGAAGGTTTTGTGCATGGGTGATTGCGGTGGATGAAATCGATTGAATTTCAGCTTTGACGGATGATTTTTCGGTGTTGAGCTGAAATGTAAGAAGAAAAAAAACGAAACAAAAAAAATGAGAATCTCATTTATGCATTTCATGCGATTGATTATAGATGGATCGGCATGCATGCGAAGCCGTAGACGATTTCAAGTGAATGCATGATGATGATGATCTTGAGAATTTGCGATATGCCTGCTCTTCTCCTGTGCTTGTGTGTCGGTTTGCGTTGGTTGTGGTATCACCATAACTATGCTGTTGCGAGCATCATTGTCGCCAGCATCATCGCCTTCGTCGACATCGTCGACATTGTCATCATCGTCAGCATCATCATCAATCCCAGTATAATTTTCAGTGTAACCAACAGTGGCTAGATATTTTTCAAGATACATTTCCACGGGTGTATGTAACCAGTGTATTTGTTTTTCATTACCGATTCTGTTCAACGATAAAACCGAAAAAGCATATTAACACACAAACTCACATTGGCAAAACCTCGGGTACAACATCCAGACATGAT
>JANSTV010077084.1:0-10107 GCA_027564135.1 Lestremia cinerea | reverse complement strand
TCGATCGACTGCAGATTATCGGGCATCGAGAATGGACTGTTGGGATTGAGTTCACGTGTCAATGCGGTGGCATGGTCGCGGAATGTGTCCGAGGTGGAGAGCACAGACATTGTGTGCTTTGGCCATTTGCTGTTCGAGATGTGCGCTGGCTACGAGTTGAATGCACCCGCACCGTCGGCTGGCCATTTGCAATTGGACTTGGAGAGATATCCGCAGGTAAGTTGTTTTTGCTGGAATCATCTGACGGGGAATTTCATTGACCGCTCTCCTTTTGGGCCAGGTGGTTGAGGTGCTGCAGATGATTTTCGAGTCGCCTGACGGCCGCTACCCCTCGGTGGAGGATCTCGTGCTGACCGACCTGTTTCGGAACATCGATTTGCGGGAGATGAGAGGTCCATCCATTTCGGTAAGCTAAAATTGGGGATCCTCGGGGTTCGTAGTGAGTTCTCCTTTCGCTTTCAGTCGTTCAAGCACTCAGGCCTCAGCAGCTCAACGTTGAACCTCCTGAATGCTGTTCGTCGCCGCCAAGGTGCATCGCTGAGTGGATCCTACAGCGAAGGAAGCTCTCCGTGCACTCCCCCATCGACACCCAGGCACGGCCGCATGGGGTAATGTCAACTTCTCGGGTGTCGGATTTTCCGCACCATCACTTGCTGTCTTTCTTTCTCTCTCTATCTCCGTCTATTATTCTATCATTTGAATTTGCAACTTTAAAAAAAAAATACTTTCTTTTTTCGTGCATGCATTTTCATTTCGATTGATTTCCGTTCAGTTCTCACCAATCCGGAGAAGGCTTTGATTTTCGTTTCCAATAAAAATGAATGGTGTGATTTGTGTGTTGTTTAACCTCGTTTCGGATCGTCTGAGCGAATAATCGAGCGATATTCACCTTTTGCAGATCGCATCACATCAACTACATTTCGAGCGATTCGGACGACATCCTGGAGGAGATCGTCATAACACCATCCAGTTTCGACATTCCACGCTACGATCTGCTGAATTCATCCTCACCCATCCACTTCTGTGACCCGAGCGCCCATTCTGACGACAATGCCACGCAACGCATTCAACGGGCGAGCAGTGAAGACGTGGAAGGAACATCCTCCTCGGCGTACGCCAATCAATTGACGACGGACTCTTGCACGATGAAGAACCTCAAGAGCCGTCGCATGGAGTACTCGATGCGTGGCATGAAGATGTCGAGCAGCAGCAATCCATCACAAGACTCGGCGTTTGGTTCGATGACCGACGGGGAGTTGTCGATCACGTCGTCAAGTCTCCGCATGAGCAGTTTCCAGTCAATTTCCTCGCCGATCGATGAGGGTGTCGAAGACAGTGTGACCGGTTTGCCCGGACCCGAAGCAAGTGACGTGGTTGACGTGTCACCCGCTGTCGTCGAATGCAACATCACTTCAAGCATCTCTGAAACGAGCCTCGCCAAACGGAAAATGCCAAAGACATCATCGCTGACCTCCACCAGCACGCTGACCTTAGAACCACCGACCATTTTGGTCAACGATCGCAACTCGGTCTACACGACGTCACCGTCGAAGGCCGGTACGATTGAAGTGTTTTCGCAAAAGTATCGCGTCTCCTCCTTTGAGGACATGTCCATGAAGAAGGCAATCCTGAAGAACGCCAATCGACAGGCATTCCGGTCATTGGAAGAGGAACGTCGCATAGACTGCGCCTTCAAGCCGGTCTCCAATCAGCCGCCGGCATCGTTCCGCAATGTCGACCCCAGTCGCATGCTCGTCAACAATCCCGAGAAATTCAAGAAGCTCACCCATGTCGCTTTCACCCGGAAAATCTTCAACTCAAAAGAGCGCAACTCATTCTGGAAAAACAACATTCTGAGCAAAAAGAACAATCTCATGAAATCGAATGAATCGTTGCATGATCATTCCAGACGCGGCCACCTGCGTCAGAGCTTACAGAAACGTGTCAATTCAACCAATGAGCTCTCCACCGTCGACCATTATGAGCTCGAGCGAACAGCGCTTTTCTCGGAGGGATGGAAAATGAATCCCCGTAAAGCCAGCTCGGAGAGGTATTTGCTGACGCTGACGAAGCTTAAACAAACGGCTATCAACGATTTCGATGACGGCGACACCGAAGAGCGATCGGAGAGAAAGGAATTGATTCGCACCGAAACGAATAGCTCAACTGAAAGCAATAAGACTTCCGATGAGACTGGCAGCAGTGATTCGTCACCGTCACATCGAGACATTTGCCAAATAATCGGCGGAATGGACACCGACACTCGGTCGACCGAGGAGAAGATCCCTCTGCTGGAAGGCATGGAACTCTCACCGATCAGTCCCGTCGAAAGCGACATACTTTTGTGATAATGTTTTTAAATACGATTCACCCACAAAATGCCGAGGACTTCGTTGCGAATCACACTCAGACGGCCCAGCCAATCGATGACGGAAGGAAGCAGTTCAAAGCAAAATGAAATTGAGAAATCGAAAAATTAAAGAAAAATGGGTCCAAGCCACAAATTGTTCAAGGTCGTGTGTTCCGACACATTGTTGCACTGTAAATATTCGAACCGAGTTTTGATTAAGCAATTTCGATGGCGGTCCTGGGTCGTCTGGGAGACGCTGTCCGAGGATCTAATTTACGTCGAACCCCCGCACCCTCGCATTTTCGTTCATACTTTCGCCAATCGATCTGAACGCTCGAACTCATTCAATTGTGTTCCACCGCCGCATCCTAAGTTTCAGCAGAATATCCCCGTAACTCACGAGATCACCTAGCGTGGTCGTAGCATGGATGTAAAATAAGACTACGGCAATTTTATTCTCTATTTTCATAAAAGAAATTGATGAAAACTTGAAATATTGTCAGCGAACCGTTGGACGGCGGAAGAACCGTCGCTCGGCGGAACGCGGAAAATAACTCATTTAAATTTAAAGGTGATAAAGTACCGAAAACAATTTATTCTCTTAACGTAACTTGATCAGAATTGATGTACATGAAGTAGACAATTAACGTTTAATGGAGACGAAGATGTCAACAACCCAATCGAGAAATATCTTGACGAAAAAAAATAATTATTTATTCGATAAGCCTTCTTCAAACACTGTTTTCCGGATGGCAGGCGATGACACGCGATTGTGAACGAATCCAAACCATCGATTATTTCGCGAGCAACACGTCACTCCCTCCTCAATCCGAACTATCAATCAAATACACTAAGAACCTTTCATTCAAATGAGCTTCAAAGTTTCTAATCAATTGAAGTAGCTAATTCGATACCTGAGTTGGTGGAGCGCAAGCGTTGATGCATAAGTTTTTATAAGAAGAAACCAAAAGAGAAAAAGGAAGAGAAATGGCCTCAGTCGATCGCAAGCAATGCGATAGTTCCGGAATCGATGCCTGAGAGTATGGATCAAGAACGTATCACTGGTTGGAAGTGATCAAATAAGACAATAGTTTTCGATAAATGTTCAATCATTCCGATCATTAAAACTTGTAATTTAGTGGCAAAACCGGTACCATGTACCGTTCAACATTCCGTTCTAATTGTGATCTGTTCTGCTCTCTCACAAACACACCCACCCACACACACACACACTATCTACGGTCTATCCCGGTGTTTGTCTGCAATCGTTTCGAATGAATTTCCAAGTCAATTACAATGACATGATCTTCGTTTCAAAGAAAAATTTAAAAAAATAAACAATTTTAAAAAATAATACAAAAATAAAGGAAAAAATCTAAGAAAAAAGTACGAAAAAAATCACGCCGAGAAATGCATCTTTCAATCGGATCTTGTAATTTATGAAATCGCCTATGATGCCGTCCCGCATTCATCCCAAAAAGACATATTTTAATCTAAAACGGACTTTTCCGGAATGTATTTTCGCAATGGACGACCCACGAAATAGTGACATTTATCTCAGCTGTTCAAGAATCCCCCTCGTCAGATGCGTCGTGACGATGTGCACGCGAATTGGTGTTCTAACTCTCCTCCAGCTGCCCTCTCCCCCGAAAGCCATCGTCCGACCAAAACACACAGAATTCAAGTAATTTTAAGAAGCAAAAAAAAATTATCATAAGCACATTCAAATCAAATGATTCAAATTGTCAACACTCAGCATGCAGACCGACGACAACCAATAGAATAGGAATCAACCTAATGTTAGCCTGGCCTCGAGCCGCGTAACGTGTTACCAAAACCAATAATGTCAATAAATAGTAAATTGTCTTTATTTTCGGGTCCAATTATTCTCGATGACAACATTCTGTGGTGTGAACGAATAAGTTGACGGCTTTGGCCGGACACGAGCACTTCCGGTGCGCGTGTGTCTCGGCCATGGATTTGGATTTGAAATTGAATCGGCTTTGGATGAATGGATTGATCATTGTTCTTTCAAATATACATCAATATGATCCAAAAATATAAATATGATAATCAATATGAAATTATCGTCTTTTTATTCTCATTTCGAAGAATTTCGTTGGAAATTCAACGTCAAAGCCCCAACTTTGGATAACTTTGAAGAGCACTTCGCCGAAGCCAAAACAATAATCCGAAAAACTTTCGACCTCACCAATCTCGCTCGAATAACACGCTGTGTTACGGGTTGCTCATCATCATCATCAACACGCGCTACTCCGCTGAAAATATTCGTCAAATCATCAATTTTCCTTATCTGCTTGTCACAACTTCAATCAAGCCATGAACATCGACAATTTTAACGACTCACGAAACTTTTCAACTTGCTTTTTTTATCGAATGTCATGCGAATTAGCTCAATGCCAGGATGGATTGAATTTCCCCGAAATGGCAAATCGTCGAGGAGAAAGTACGCAACAGCTTGGTGGAGTGAATGTTGTTTTGGAAAACAAACGTCAATGAAAGTCCATATGCTTTGAGCGGCGTCAACAACATTGCGATAGTCTGCCTGGAAACACACAATCATCGTACAAACACCAGCGCCGTCAATCATTCACATTCGCGATAACCCTGCTGGCCACCCGACAACCGCTCGTGCCAGGCCTCCCTTTTATATCAGTTCGGTGTCGCCGAATATTTCTCAGTTCGATTTGAGAAAGTCCACTGAACGGTCGTCAACAACAGTCGCCAACAACAGCCGCCAACAAGAGTTGTCAATAACAGTAAAGTCACCCAGGCCAATTCACAAATAAACCACACCGAGCGTCGTTCTTCCAGCATTTGTTAGTGCCCAAAGGAAAGGAAAAACAGTGAGTAGATCATCACAAATGTACTTTGGGAAAACGTCCAATCAGGAAATGCTTTACGCGTTGTTTACGACTCATATGGGTGCGTCGGGTCCGTTGAGGGACAAATTCCCCGATGTGTCAATGTGACACCCCCCTGAACGGGGTTTTTCTTGCCTCCGAGCTCGTGAGCTCCAATCGCTGTGACTTTCAGACGACATTTTTCAAATCGCTTGGAAATTCTACTTCAAGCTGGTTCCAAACCGTCAAAGTGATTGCTCTCTTGAATGACGTCACAAGCACGAGCAATGAATTTTCTTTTGTGTTTTTTTGGGTCGTTCTCGTCACGAATCGTATTTACTATTTGTTATCGACACCGAAAAACACGACGCACAAAAAACGGAAGAAATTCAATTTCCAGATTGCACAGTGTCGCCCAATTTGTTTACATTTTTCGCAATTGATATTTCGGCATCGAAACGATTTCGATGTTGGCGATCACTCGCCAGTACCATGCCCGGTAATGATGGTGCGAAATTGGTTTTTTGTCTCGGTCCCCCCGTTCAGATAATCTTGTTTGCGCAGTGTGTCATTGTTTCACCTACGATCCCTGCAAATCGGTTTTTTGTTTGCCGATCTTTTCTCAGAATTGGCGATGGCTGATCGTATCGATTTCTTTCAGAAGCGAAAAACATCAACAAAAATGGTCTACGAAGGCTGGTCGATGGAAACCGAGATGCTGGCCAACGACGAATGGTATCGCTGGGAAGACTTCATCCACTTTGTGCGATATCGTCTGGGTCAACTATCTTTCACATACGATCGTCGATCGATTCGCATCCAATTGGATCTGCCACGATCACTGAAGCAGATCTATCAGCCATTCCGAGCCGATGCCCGATTTCCCACCAATCAATTCTTGGTCAACACAAGCTTTGAAATTGACTTGTGCGTGCGTCGCATCCTGTCGGCAATCGACATTCCCGATTTCAGCAGCTACGAAAACTGCTCGAGCGAAGCCTTTGATATCTACAACAAGTCGAAGGAGCTCTACTACTGTCATCTGAATGAATTGTACGAGATTTGCAATTACACCGATAATCTGCTGGCCGAGAAGGGAGTCTTCAATCGGGAGACGTTTGAGAGTCGCAACGGGCTGAAATGGAAGGAGAATGGAGGTAAATGATGTGACGCATTCGTTAGTATTAGCTTCGTTTCGGAATAATTTATTTGGTTTTAGTTGTAATTGTCTGACACGGAAGTCGTTTTGTTCCGTGAATGATCAGTTTGCTTGTAATTTCCGATGGACGAATAAACGAGCGTGTCTGAATGTTTGTTGTTTTAATCGATGTCCATTATCTTCAGATGGTGCCGCCAAGCAAGCTCAAGTGCAAGCCCCCACCAGTCCCAGTGCCAACACGAATAACCAGGTCTTCAACAAGATCATTCAATTCACTCATAAGCTCACCAAACAGAACAGCGTGCAGGAGTGCATCGTCCAACATGGCACTGCCATCCACGCGTTTGAGGTTTGGTGAATGCAATTCATTTTGTTAGCTTTTACGATACTTGTACTTCACTCTTATTTTAATTTAAGCTCGAAAAAAACGATTCAAAATAAAGACAATCGATAAACGAGAGAAAACCGATAAACGAAAATGTCATTCAAAAGTGATAATTCAATCAGTCCACTTCAGATGGAAGGTTGTCTCAAAGCTTCGGCGATCGAAGAGGAAATTGCCCGGCGCGTTTATGGGCAGGGCGGTGGTGAATTTCAATAGTTCATTCAGCGCCGCATAATACATGTTTTTGTGCGAAAGAAATGCGGCCATTGCGTCGTTTGACCAATTTGTCGAGTCGCCGTTGAAGCCGTCCGGCAGGTCGATGGTTGACAGAAGTGAGCGGATGTACCGGTCGACAATGTAGCTGGTGTTTATCAGAGCGACGTTCTCCGGGAAGCGAACATTCTCATCGAATGGTTGCTCGTAGCGCTTCAGATGTTTCGCCAGATTCAGGTGGCTGCGAATGTTTTCGCGATGCTTTGAGAAACTTGTTTGGCGCAACAAGCGAATGTGACTGGCAAAACGATCGAAATCAAACCATTCGTCGTTGGCTCGGTAGTTTAGTGCAATTTGCCAGTTGGAATACGGCATTTTGCTGCGAAGTGAATTCTGAAAGGCCGTCAAAGGGTTTGGTTGATGTTGGCGGTGGTGGTTCGGTGGCAGATAATTTACCTCTTCACGAATTTCAGAATATTTCTCTCGAAATAATGCTTTCGTCTCGCCGTGCTGTTAACAAACTGTCATTTCTCTGTCGGTGAATCATATTCGAATAACAGTTGTTCCAAAACGGTGAGTCGATGAGTGGAGACGGTTGGTTATTTTTTGTTTTGTTTTGAAAAATTAAATTTGTTTTGAATAATTAATTAATTCTCGAACGACCGGCAGATATCTCTGGCGGGTTCGGCCGACTTCCCAGCAACACTAAACAGCAAACTATGACTTCAATCACACATATTTATTTATATCGGGTCATCGCCGTTGAAGCCGTCTGGCAGGTCGATGGCTGACAGAAGTGAGCGGGTGTGCCGGTCGACAATGTAGGTCTTAGACGTGATGCGATTTCCCGGGGAGCTGACGAGCAAACTACAAATGACAATCATCTCTTGAACTTGGTCCTCAGAGCGTGGCTGATTGGGCTTCACTTTTGAGCGCGATTGACAATGAAAAACAACCCTTTTTGCTCTGAACAGGCCAACAGGGAGTTTCCTGTTGTTTATTTCAACATTTCAATCAAAAAAGAGAAAGAGAAGGACCCTACATGTGGTTTTTCAAAGAGGTAAATGGAAAAATTACAAGAAAAATTTAAGTAAATTGTAAGTAAATTCAAGAAAAATATCGAATGTCAGAATGCATTCGATTTCGAAAATGAAAAATTGTAAATTGATGTTCATTCATGGGAACACGACATGGTGTTCTCGTATCCTTTCAAGAAAGCTGATGCCGAAGGGCGATTCTTGGGAGATTCCGACATGCATCTGGTCAGAAGAGAGATCAGCTCTCCGGCCACTCCAGCTTCTATCAAAGATGGTCGTTCTCCATCCAAAATCGACTTGCGAACTTGATGTATATTGTAGCCGTCGAATGGCTGCTCCTCACGCAGCAGTTCTGTGAAGCTTATGGCCAACGAATAAACGTCGGCAGCAAAGAAGCCCTCCGTGTCCAAATGAACGCCGTTCAACACTTCCGGTGGGCTATAACGTACCGTGCCCGCGCCAAAGTCCGCAACCGACGAAGAGGCGTCACAGTCATCCTTCAGAGCCAACCCGAAATCGGCCAGCTTGCAGTTGTTGCGGCCCTCGCAAACCATAATGTTGTGACACTTGATGTCGCGATGAGCCACCTTCTCAGAATGCAAGTAGGCCAACGCGGACAGACAATCTTTCATCATCTGCCTCTTTTGCTTCTCCTCCAGTTGAATCGCCTCGATGTGAATGATGTCGGACAGCGAGCCCTCTGACATGTACTCCATCACGATGGCCAGATTGGGTGCTTCAATGCAAGCTCCAAAAAATTGAACGATGCAAGCATGGCGTAGACTGGAAAACATCTTGACCTCGCGAGCGAATTCCTGCTTGCGCTTCTGGCTGACTCTCATCACTCGGAGTTTCTTGACGGCCACATCTTGATCATTCCATTTTGCTCGGTGAACATCACCGAAACCGCCACCTCCGATTTTCTCACCAAGTTTCAATTCGGTGAAATCGATTTGCTCGCCGCTCCGAATGGAGTCCTTCAGCGGCCGTGATTTCTTCGTCATTTCTGCTTTGCGTCGGCGTAGCACGCCTTCGGCTTCCTCGCACTGTCTCTTTTTCTCCAAGTCGGTGGGTGCACACTCATTCTTCTGGGCTGCGAGCATGTCAAGAAGCTCTTCAAGCAGCACACCATTTCCGCACTGGAATAATAATTTCAAAAGATTAGCCGGGTTAATCTCAATGCAGAGGCTGAAGCGGAAATTACATTGTAGTCCGCGTTGCGAATCGGTTCGAAGATCTTAGCTCCTTGATTGCCATATTTCGTTGAATGTGGCATCGAGCCCCAAGACAAGCCAACTCGACCCAATTTGCGGTTCAAGGCATTATCGACGTAGACTTTTGCAGGAGCTCTCCCAGAGGACTTTGACACCGTGCAGCTTCCATATGGCATGTTGACACGGCCAATACTACGATTGTAGGCATTGTCGACATAGCATCCATCACCGCCACTTGACTGACGTGATGATGTTGAGCTCCGCGAAACTACATGGCTGCCATGCTCCAAGCCGACGCGGCCAACACTTCGATTGAAGGCATTGTCGACGTAGCATCCATCACCGCCACTGGACTGACGTGATGATGTTGAGCTCCGCGATACCACATGGCTGCCATGCTCCAAGCCGACGCGGCCTACGCTACGATTGTAAGAATTGTCGACGTAATACCCCGATGAGCTCTGACTGCTGCTGCTGACTGCTCCCCAACCACCACCGCCACCACCACCACTGCTTCGGGAAAAAACGGCGCTGCCATGGTCCATGCCGACCCGTCCGAGACTCCGATTCATAGCATTATCCACGTATTGCCGAGGCATTTTTGGTTATCTGAAAAGTTCAAATGAAAAAAAATCGTCACAATTCCGTTTTGCTGCGCAATGCAAATGCAATAACGGGAAACAGTATTTCAACTACACACCGTACGGGATTTTTCTCAATTAGCGAAAACTGCTGTTGAGCAAAATTCGAGGCAAAGGAACACAATTGGAGGTAGTTTCTGTGAACCAAATCGACAAACAAACTGACTTTTGACAAAGTGACGTTCGACAAATTGTCGATAATGCAGATGCCAATGATAACAAGAAAGCTTGCGCCGTTGAATTT
>JANSTV010077073.1:0-10107 GCA_027564135.1 Lestremia cinerea | reverse complement strand
TGGTGACGGTGTTCATGCTTCTTTTTGGTTGTGTTTTTGTGATTGTGTTGGTGTGTTCTGGACCGATGGTAATCAACGTCATCCATTTGACAGTAATCAACATAGCTGTTGCTCGGCGAGCAGACACTTTTGACAGATTTGCTTGATTTTATTGTGCTTATTGTGTTTGTGTTAATTGTGTGGGGTGTGGTGTAGGTGGTGGTAGTGATGGTCGGTATTGTGGCAATGACTTGTGTGTTTGCGCTGGGCATTGTGTTTGGGTGTTTGATGCTATCATTCGAGTCATTATAAATCTTATTTATTTGATTTGCACACATTTTAGCACTTTTTGTTGCAATTGTTTGATGGTGGTTATGATGGTGGTTATGGTGATTAATAGGTACGCGTTTCTGCTACGCTACGTGGTTGCCAAATGTACGCAGAACGGGTATTGTCTACGGTGAGAAAAAAAAGCAGAAATAAAAACGATATTTTTTCTCTCTCATTCGATGCTGTGATTCGTTTGAATTTTTTTTGTTTGTAAATGTTTGGTTAATTATTTTTCGCAAGCCAATTTTTTCATCTCTGTTTTTTGTTTAATTTGCTGTTTGTTTTTCGTTTTTTGCCGCAGGACCTTTTCACATGGCTAATTGTTGAAAATAAAACAAAATTCGAACCAAACTCGAGTTGAATGATACGAATCCCGTTCGGATGATGCCGAAAATAAAGGAAAAAATAAAACCATCTCTGGCGAAGGACGAAATGAAAATAATTGGCAAAACATGTTCCAATTTCGATGACAAATTGTTAATTTCTGTTTCATCAATTGTGATTGTTTCGCGAAGCAGAAGATTGTATCGAATGGACGGAATAAAATCATGGGTATGTCATTTGCCTGACGTTGTTGTCAACGTCACTCATGGTAGACGCGGAAAATACCAGTTTTTTTCAACGAAAGAGTAAATGAAAAAATATGTTGTAAATAATAATTGGAATTTGAATTCCACTTTGATCGGAATTTATATGGAATTGGCATTTTCAGAAAATATCAGCAAATGAGAAATCAAAAATCATTTAGAGATGTCCATGGTGAGGCTTTTAGGGCACCGAACTCAAGTTGAAATTGGATCAAAAGAAGGAAACGAGGTTCTGCCCAACACTTTGATGATCAGTTAGTTTCATTCCACAAAAACTAGCTCAAACCGAAAGTTACGCGAAGATTACAGGAGTTACAAAACTTCTAAAGGATCCTTAACTAAACTATCAACTTTTGTAACTTTTCCTAACTTATTCGTTTTCACCAGTTTGGACTGATATTACCCTCGCAACCTCGTCTAACTCTATCCAACTGTGGACACAATCGCTGTAACTCTATGCCCGTCCACACAGAGCTTATCACCAAAACCAACAAATGCAAAACGGAAGAGCGACCGTTAAATAAAAACCGGAAAGAACCACTGGCGAAACAATGAGATCACGAAAAAAAGCAATAACTCCTCCGGACATTATTCCGATTCGTATGTGTGTGTGTGTGCGCCTCGTTCGCTAATTATATTCAGAGCGCCAACGACGCAAACTCAATTCGTTGGCAATGCATCCGTCTGTCGGTGAACCATCCCGACTTCGAATGGGCGATTCATCGGGCTAGCGAATTTGAACGATGAAGGAATGTGTAATTAGATTAAAGTAAAGCAGCTGAAGCGATAGATAGAATAATAATGGTCTTGTTCGAGCGAACAGGGAAGAGAGGGAGGAAGAGAAAACGCAATGCTTCCACGGAAATTAAAAGAAATGCAGCAAAACGAGAGGAAACAAAATAGAAAAGACTTGAGCTTTAACTTCCGGTGGTTGAGATCGAATCAACGGCGGCGGTGTTGCTCGCCAAATGAATAAAATGCAAGATAAACCTTGGAAAACTACTTATCGTCAAGTGGATTACTTTTAATGAAATCCAATTGAGGGAATGTTTCAAATTGAATTTTATGAAATATTCTCATCGACACGGTTCAGCTTGGCTGCCGAATATCGCTCTGAAGCTACTCGACCGGCTCAACTTTCTCGATGAAGAATCACTCGAACGCATTGCTTCAGCTAGGAACCAACGAAATACATGGAATCATTTGAAGCGATCATAACTCTCTCATAATTTGCATGACTTGCCCTCTGGTGAGGCTTGACGGAGTTGAAAATATTTAGGAAATTTGCTCATTTCGTTTTTTTTTATTGTTTCAGCCAAGGCAAAATGATGCAGCGCATCGTTGCATGTCTTGAAATGCATTCCATCGATGCATTTCGCCCAATTTTTTGTTCCGTCAGCGCAGCCCACAATATCATCCACCACATTGGTATTTTGGCAAAGAACCACTCGGCAACATGCTCGAAACGACCATCCGAATAATTCCATTAAAATATCCCAAATAGTTTGATAATAAAATATTTTAATATCATGACTCGGTTCAGTTAATGTTGAGTTCATAAATTTTGCGCTTGGAAAAGTTTGCGGGCACAAAGTTTGTGTTTTGTTTCTGGATTGGGAACGCACAACAGTGAAGACAATATTGATGTGCATTTTCGCCTCTTCTGATGGAAGTATGACTGGCGAATTCCCGTTTCGAATAGCCCGATAATTCGCCGGGAATTCCTTTGGGCAAATTTTCAATTATCCATCTGTCGTTTCTAGTTTGCCTGCATTGATTACTCGTATCGTCGTCTCTCAATCCACATCCGAATCCGCATCCAATGAAACAGTCACAGTCGATCATGAAATCCAATTCGAAAATATCCCGTGTGTTGTCTTTCCATGCGTTCTCGATACAAGAGAACACCATCCATGCATACAGCGAATCGGCTGACTTTCTGACTAAATCAAATATTGATAACGAAACGCAATGTCTACAATTCCAGCAGCGACCTATGGATTTTCCACACACACATAGGGAATGTGTGTGTGTGTGAGTATTTGCCAAATGAAAATTGAAGTTTGAGCAGACGCTGCGATGCGAATATTTTCTGAATTGAATGTCATTCTCCCGAGACGGGGCTGCTTGGCTGACAAATGGGACTGTAACACCCGCGCTTATCGTCTTGTTTGACAGATTTTTATTGAAATTCTGTCACAGCCATTGTCAATATTAAGAAGCAACTCCCGCTGGCTTCAATTTGAATGAATATTTGTATGATTATCGACATAGCTGCCGAGTTGATTCTTTGATCGTTTTCGAATCACTTGGAGTGCCGTCTTTCAAAATTGAATGGGTCTCTTGGGGCAGCATTGAATTGACATGCTGGTGAAGGTATATCGCAATGTTAGAATTGACGATCCGGTCGAACGTGATTTTGCATTGATCAATCGAACTTAGTGACGTTATTTGATCAATCAAAGCAAATATCAAATGTCGATTTTATGCGAAACTGCAATAATTTCGAAATGAAATATCAATTTCACATGCATTTCGAATCAAAAGCTTTGATGTTTTGGATGATTTTGTTGAGAATTGCACAGAATAAACTAATCGGTCAGTAATTGATGCTGATTGATCTGGAAAGTTTGACAAACGACTGGAGCAATCAATTTGACCGAAAATGACGAGAATGTCCACGCTTCGCTGAACCGCAGAACCAATCGGTAATCGAATTTATTGAAAATAACAACATTAATTTTATATTGGACCAAAAGTTTTTTCGCTTCATTTTTAAATCACCGGCGGCGGCTGGTAATTAAACTGCTTTTTGCCAGTCATAAATATTGAACGTCTGTTTTGCGGTTTGTTTTCGTTCTGTTCCGTTGTTGTTGCTATGATCCTCGGAGGGTTTTGCTCGAAAATACATTGTCTGCAATTCAACGGGATCGCAAATTATTCAATGCATTTGATTATTTTATTATAATTCGGTCTTAAATTAATGTTACGAAATGACACATTACTGAAAATGTTGGCTCTTGTTGTGGTGACAGCAATGCATCGATCGTTTTTTATTCCCACGATTTTTATTTTGGTGGTGGCAAAATGCAGCTTTTTTCGGCCTCGAGAAAATTATTTAATTATGTTCACTGCTGCGCTTAATTATTTTCTCTTTCAATTTTCAACATTGAAAATATTTTGCAGAATTTTGTGAAAATTAATGATTCCTCGTTGACGGTGGTGTGCCTTGTGACAATCACAATGAATTAATCATTGAGTTTTTGTTATAAATTGTTTCGATCGAAAAGCGACACACGAGCATGTGGCGGTGAGACAGAATGTGACCCATTTGCTATAATTAATTATGAATTAGACGTGAATTGGGCAAATGCCTCGGAAAAGGTTAATTTTGCAGATTTGAAATTATGTCGCTGAGTAAGTGAGGGTCTGTTGACATGAAACTTGCTTCGAAATAACAAAAAAAAAAAAAAAACATTCCAGTCGAATTTCATGAGAGGCAAATGATGATTGACATTCCGAATGGGGCTATTGGAAGCGTCGATGGGAATACTTGTGAAATCGACTCAACCGAGTCGAATGCAATGAAAAGCGATGACGATGACAGAACCGATTCAAATTCATAAATAATGCAGTTGACGAACGACCGCGCTAGCAGACGAAGCACACACACACACAAGTAATCGAATCGTGATGAGGTACGAGGGCATGTAACGAGTGTTCAAATGCCGGAATGTTGGTTTATTTCGATTCGCTCGAGTTATTATGAAACAATGCCTGTCGGTTGGATTGGTTGTAGTTGTTGTGGTGGTGGTGATGGTGGTGGTTATTTGCGATGAGAAAATGTATGCGAATGCAATATGCAAAACACACTAAGTGGCAAAGGCGCTAAAAACTACCGAACATTGTGTGTGCGAGAACAAAAAGTGAAATTATTAAGTTGGGAATTTATTTCGGAGTTTTTTTCAACGTTTTTTTGGGAAGTTTTTTCTTTCCAAGAAATTCTATCTTTTTTTTGTGGTTTGTGAGATCTGCATTAAACTGAGAGTTTTTTTTTAATCAGCCCGAAATTGAGATGAATGGTCTAAATTTGGAGCCCAAATCTGGTCTGAGCCGCAAAGCGAATTTAGTCTGAGCTCAAATTCAGAATGGAATTGGTCTAAGCCCAAAATCAGAATGAAATTGGTCTAAGCCCAAACTCAGTCTGAAATTGGTCCAAGCCCAATCTCAGACTGAAATTGATCTAATCCAAACTCAGAATGAAGTCAAAACGCAAACCACTTTTCGGGCTAACATCAGATTCATTTCCAATTCAGTTCAACATTCGGTCAAACGAGCTAATCAAATGTCAAAAGCCCATTCAACTCAATCAACCGTCATTCAATGCACACTCTTAACCGCAGGCAACTCAAAGATGCAACAATCAACTAAATAAATCGTTCATAAAGTCTATGACGTGAATGGGTGTTGCATAACCTCAATGTGTTTTATTTCGAATAAATGGTGAATTAAACAAAAAAAAAATTGCAGTTTTTTTTGTTGTTGCTGAAAATTCAGTGCAAACGATAAACAAGTGAAACAAACAAAATGTGAATAAGAGTCGAAAACAGAAAACAGAACAAAAAACAAACACTGGCAATGGAAATATACTTGAAAGGTGCATCACGGTAACATTATGTGCTTTCATTTTATTTGGATATTTGATACAACAATTTTCAAACACAAATGAAAATAATGGGAAACGCCGAACAGCAGAGCACCGAAAATGCAAACAGTTTCAGCATGTTTCGCTTTCGATTGCATTTCATTTTCGGGCGGAATTGTTCAATTCTGAGCACCTACTTCGCTGCCGGAAGAGCGGCGAAGTGCGAGGAATCGCGCGAACAATCCACTTCGCACAAGGCATTTTCATGTGGCTTCTCTCTGCGAAACACCACGACTTTCATCATTTCTCTCGTTCTCTATTTCTTCCGTCTTCCCCTCTCTCTCGCCTACTCTGTCGACGGTTCAAATTTTTTTTTTCATTTTTTTTTTTATTTTATTCAAAACCAAAAAACCAAAAACAAAATCCAAAATGTATATTACTTTGTACTGAAATGTAGCGAATCAGTATTACGGAACTGCAATTGCATACAAAAATGCAATTGCAACTGAATTGGATTTTATAAATAATTTAGCAAATCACTTTTTTCCCGTTTGGGCTTCGGTTCCTTGCCGAACCTTTTGTATTTTTCATGCAAATGCAAGTCCATTTCATTTCAATATTATTATTTTTTTTTTTCGCTCTTTTGCGCTTGTTCGTTTCGGTTTCATTCGGCTTTCGCATAGCAATTTGCAGACTTTGAATGAGTGAGTGAGTTAGTAAATGTGCTTCAATAATATAAACAAATCGATAAAACACAAACAGATAAAAAAAACCAGAAAAAAACAACACAATAAAAACAAAACAGAAAAATCGTAAATGAAAATTGTGAATTGTATCAACGATTTACAAAATACCGAAATGATCGGCCTCCGGCTGGAAATCGCACCATGTAATCGCCGTCGTTGTTTGGAATGGCGCAGCCAAGTTCATTTTTTGGTAGTTTTTTTTCATAAATTTTTGATACAGTTTCATTTGTGTAATAATAAATATTCATTGGGCGCCCAGTTTAGCATTGTGTTTGGCCGGGATGGGCAGGGTGACCGCGGCCGCAGGCTGAAACGCCGATGAATACGAAAGCACCGCCGATTAACGCACTGCCACCCACCGCACCAGCGCCCCCACACAATGCCCACTAGGCGTTAAATAGCCATATCCAGAAATTAAACGAATTTCAAAAATAACCAAATCAAATCCATGAAAAATCAAATACACAACAAAATGCCAAAAAATGTCATTCGCTTCTATTAAAAACTAGTTATTTTTATGTGAGAATAAGTAAATTTTTTTTTATTTGTGGTGTGGTGATACAGACAAAAAAGAAATTCTGAAAAAATCAATTTTTTTTGGTAACCAAAAAAAAAAAATATTACGGAAAAAAAAAAACAAAATTTGCTAAAAGAAAAATTCAACGAAAAATGGTGCAATTTAGTGCAGTCAACAACACACAAAACATGTTTTCTGGTCGCCCCAACAGGAAAAATTCGATACGGTTTTTTTTTTATTATTTCGAGTAATTCATAGCAGAAGACTGGCTGATGGTGGACTGGTTGGTAAATGGTGGTTGGTGGTGATGATGGTGTGGTTGTCGGATATGACATCATTTTTGCATTAAATTTCAACGGGGTTTTGTTTTGAGCTTGTAGCAACTGATGGCATTTGGTGGTTGGTTTATTGGTGGTAATGATTGTTGAGGTTGTTGTTTTCATTTTTTTTTTTTTGTTTTTTTTTTCTTTCAATTTTTTCTCTCAATTCATACTCTTTTCTCTCTCTACTCCGTTCGTTTATTGTCTCGTTGTTCATTTCAAAAGATGAGAAAGAAAAAAGTGATATGAAAAATGGAATCGGTCAGTTGTTCCGTGCCATTTAATGGATGGCCAAACAATCCGAAAATGGGAAAATGGTAAACAAAACAAACGAAGACAAATATATTCAACGGTTACAGGTCGCTGGGGGGGGATGGTATCTTGTTTGTTTGGTCGAGGATTTCGGGGTGGAAATGGTTCGTTTGGATGCAAAAATGAAAAAATTCCAAATTACACAACGAAACTGACAAACAATTAAAAATGAATGAGTCACTCAAGTACGCTGCACACAGCGTAATTCAATGAAAGCGACGTTTTCCGTTCGGTTTTGTTGTCCATGAATTTTTTTCGTTCCAAAATGAAATATTTAATTAGCGTTGGTTATGCTTGATAGCGTCTATTGCCGGAGAAGGTTTTCGCGGAAATACTCTTTGGTTTTCAGGTTTGATGGCGAAAACGGCAACGGTTGTCTGATACCTGAGGCACACTGAGTTGTTGCTCATTTTCCAATTCCACACAAATCAACGTCGTCTCTCAATTTTCATGTTTAAATCTCAAGAGTTGCTGGTCCATTGGATGCATGACAAAGAATGCAATGAACGTCATATTGGCGGCTAATATTTGAACTTTTATTAAATTATAAGCTCTTGGCCTTTGGGCTATTCGCAGATGGTAAGCAAGCGCTGGCCGCATGATATTCATTTAAAAAAGGCTAATTGAAATATTAATCCGAATCGTAATAAAGTTAACAACGTTTTTCCCATGTTTCATCTTTGCCTCAGGACTGTTCCTCTTTTTCCATCATTTTTCCCGCTGACTCTCTGGATGGCTACTGGCTAACTTGTCGCTGAGTGAACTTCGCGGGAATGATTTCATTCATTCAACTTTGATGCGTTCGGAGGTCGCAGTACGAGCCCATTTGAACCGGGATGAGGCTAATCACATTGGCATTTGGCATACGGTGTCATTTCGCCGGGAATATTTGCGATCATTCGAACGAGCCAAATCTAATTGTGTAACGAAATTGTGTACCAATTCGCGATAGGTGCTTGTGTGTCGGACCATCATCCGCACCATTCCAACGGGTCAACATTCATTGAACGACTAACACGTGCTGGGCGGTAATCTAATTTTTCCTATTTAATTGACTTTGTGTGTTCACTTTCGCTCTCGCCGTTTATGATATGCCATAATCTCATTTTGAAGCATCCATTATCGGATTATGGATGAGCATAACACGATTCGATTCGTTCGATTCTGGTTGTGTTTTCCCATCTGACCGGCTGTTTTTGGCGAGCGAGATGTTGCTTTTGGTGTTGGCGGAAGGCTTCATCGTTGAATTGTGTGGGTGAATGGAGGACACAGAATTGATTGGTCATTGGCCAATGGTCAACGCCCAAACGGCTCACGATGACCGAACAGACAACCGATGCGCTAATTTTTCATTGGAATACCTTTTGCCATCGAGCAATTCATTAAGAGCTTCTCACATGGAACGCTGGTCCATGCTAATGACCGTCCATTTCCTCGGCAACCACTCAATTAAATATATCCAGTTTTGGAAAATGAGAAATCGCTTTGAGTACCTTTACCGTTCCTCTTTTATGGCTCAACGAATTCGGGCTGATTCTCCGAACGGAAACTTTCGTGCTTGTGAATTCCAATGGAAATGGATTACTTGCGGTTTAAAGTGGTTCATGCATGCTCTTCTTCACATCAGCTCGTCGTTCAATCGAACCTTGCATCGTCGTGCGGATTATACTCGGGCTATTTGCCCAAGATTCATTTCAACATTTCAACCGTAAACAAAACGAAAAATGACGAAGACAAGCCAAAAAAACCTTGAAGTTGGAGCGCTCACATTCAGACCTGTCGACTTGCCTGTGTGTCGGTGTGTAGTTGGTGAGTTAAAGTGAAACATTTCCCAACGTTTTTTTTGCTCTTTTTCCTTCAAATAAAAACACATTTCAACAACAACAAAATTAAGTCAACACAAGAATTAGATTGATCAAAATGGAAAACTCAACGAAAGCCAAAAAGGAACAACAACAAAAAAATGTAATTAAAATGTAAACACACTCGTGCGGGATGATGAAATGCATATGGGATTCCGGTCAGAATCCGCTGGTTTTGGGGGATTATTGTGCCGTGAGGAGGGGGGAGGTCTTTGATAAATTTCATTCATGTGGATATTTCGTAAGATATGTCATCAAGTGGCGACGAAAATGGTCCGAAAAGGGATTTCTCTCGCTCGATTTCTTTCACTTCTTTTTTTACTTTCTTTCTTTCTTTTCTTTTCTTTTCTTCTCTTTTCTTGCGGGAAAATCACTCACAAAATAAAAATGATATGTAAATCTTCAAAAGGGGTCTTCACCATCATCGGAAGACTCAAATTAAAAAAAGAAAAATCAATATCAATAGCGGTTCGAGTGGTCATAATGAGAATTCGCGTACGTGCACATTCGGTGTTGGATTCTCGTTTGTGATGTATGCTTCTGTGCGATTGACTCAAAAAAAAAACGTAATTCAACAATTCGATAGGTTTATTTTGATTATCAATTTTCTTTCTAGTTTTCGTCTAATTTTCATCTAATTCGATTTCGAAATTAAAACCTAAAATTGTTTTCATTTTGGAAACTGTGACGCTCGCAGTTCGAGTATTGTCTTTCGAATGTCAAGTCCACGTCGTGGTCATCGATGGCGAGGCATTTGAATGAAATAAGCAATCCTTCCAGTTGAAGATTTTTGGGGACTCAATTCCTTC
>JANSTV010077062.1:0-10108 GCA_027564135.1 Lestremia cinerea | reverse complement strand
AAATTATAAAAATTCGATCTGATTTTCTAAAAACAATAATGAAGTTGCCTCCATAAATTACGTTGCATTGCAGATTTCTGTGATGTGTGCGTGTGTCAGAGCGTCTGTGTGTGCGTCAGTGTGTTTGTGTTGATGGGATTTTTTTTTCTTGTTGGTTTTCGTTTCGTTCGAAGACGATTGGTTGCGTTGCGACACTAATGCATCGTTTACATTGGCAACAATGGTCCCATTCGGCTTCCATTGAACTTTCATTTGAGCATCGCGTTTCGCTTTGCATTTTTTTTTCCTTCGGTGGAGCTGGTCAGATTGTTACGTCATTTTTTCGTTTGGTCGCATTACTCTTCGACCTGGATGCCCACGTCGCTACTTCAAATCGCTCACCGCCAGCGATGAAGATTTCAGCATGACATTTCCGCGTGGGTTGTTCGCTCATGGTGCTATTGAACCAAAAGGGTGGCTGGAACTGACAAGACCACCTCCTTGTTGCGATCGATTCGATGCTGCACGATTCCACCTGTCTCGATTTTAGCCAACGATTTTAGTCCAAATCAGCATCAACGCCCCAAAGGAAAGAATGATGATGCCGGATTTTCCAAAATTTCCGTTGCTCCAGTCAATGATAAACATGGTTGTTTCCAGCAAAAAACGTTCAAACATTTTCAGCAAAGCTCGAGTCTTCAATGTTAGCAGTGTAATTGCTGACTGATCCACTCCAAAGGCTCCTTGAACAGCATTGTGAACCATCTTTTCATGGCCTCGTCGACCGGTCGACTGAGCAAAAGTCATACGACTGGATTTGAATTGGAATCGGTTCTCTCCGTGCCAAAGTGACATTTCATCCAAAATGACCCATTTTGACCCAGAAACCCTCAACGAATCGCCCTCCCAGATTGACTAATCTTTTTTCAATTTTTTTTTGTTTTTTTTTGGTTGTTTATTATTTTACACTACATTTGAATAGCATTTGTGTTGTTGTTAATTCATAATTGTCTCATCAATTTCTTCAGTATCGCTCCTTCATAGTATTTTTTTTTTGTTTCTTTTTCGTAACAGAAAAGTCTTTAATAGAAAATTTGTTTTCAACATGACTGAATGCACTTGACCGTAACTTTATTCGTAAATGTCCTCTTTATCGGCAATGTATCGGACGATATCTTTAGGTTTGAATAATCGTTCGGCATCCACATCGGGAATTTCGAAACCTGTCAGATTGGGGAGAGAAGAAGAATGGAGTTGAGGTTGGTGTTTTGGTGGGGGAGATGGACGGGAGGCCCTTACCGAATTCATCTTCCATTGCCATGATGACTTCAACGTGATCCAAGGAGTCCAGACCCAAGTCGTTGATGAAATGCGATTCTTCTGTGAGCTGTTGATTCGATGAATGGAAGAGAAAAGGTGGGTTTTTTGTTTTGTTTTAGTTTCAACGGGGCTTCATAACGTCTCGACCTTTTCGAACCCCATCGATGGTTTCAGACATGGCCAGTTCAATCATCAAACATCAAGTCACAGTCGGTGAGCAAATTCTTAGATTGTTGTCGATTTCTCTGACCATGCCATTGGATACCAGTTCGATTGAGGACGTAATGTCGCCGCTGGCATTCAAGCTTCTTCGCTTTAAGACACTCGAAAGCGTTATACCTTTTGTGGATCAATTTTATCGTATAAATTGAGGACTAAAAGCACACGCTCCTTAATCAATTGAAGTGTCAATGGCGCTTTCGATGAATATTGTCTGTTGGCAATGGCTGAGTTTGGTATTGATTGCCAGCGACGGCATTCCTAGAATAATAACAAAAACGAAACGAAGAATTAGTCAGATGCGTAACAAAAACAATTACCTTGTCAGCGGAAACTTTATCATAAGTTGCGATGACTTTGAGAACTCGGTCGCGAATTGAGGATTCAGATAGTTTTTGCCCTTTGGCGTAATATCGTTTTGGAACATTTACCAGCTGATGGAATGAAAGCGAATGGGAGACATTAGACTTTGGGGCGTTCTTCTTGAGAAAGTGAATCTTGTGATTTTTTCGTTGAGTGACTGAGAGATGAAATTGAGGTTACGTTCGATTCGATAACGATAAACTCGACCCGATTTTGTTTCATTTTTCTCGCCATCGATTGAAAAACACCAGAGTGTTGGAAGAGAAAAGTACGGGCGATTTCGTAGCGAGGTTGATTCGAAATAACCGCTGGAAAATCTGCGGCCGGGTGTCATGAGGATTACCTGAACATTTTTGATCAGCGATGGGGCAATCAAACCAGCCATCCGGGTGCTATGCAAACATCTTTGGGATGCAGCTCGTGGAGCTGATAGCCGAATCATTGCTGAGTTTTGACACACAACACTACGCAAACCACGAACAAAATTTGCCATTTTTATTGCTTTCTATTATCGAATAAATCGATGACAATTCAATGGAAATTTTTTTTGATTGAAACGTTTCTTTCTTATTCCGCACAGGATTTGACAAAATATTGTCTCTCTTCTGGTCGCAATATAACCTTTGTGCCGTGATTCTAGACACTGGGTGATGGTTGCATAATTGGGATATTTTTTTGACATTTGGAAAACGGGATATTTTTTTCAGGATATTTCGGAATGTCATTTTTGAATTATGACTGACGCGACGGATAATTGATTGGATTTTGTCGAGTTAATTAATTAATTTGGTGCGATTAGTTGTGGAATGAAGTAGATCTGAATAGATGCAGTCGAATCAATTGGGATTGCTCTTGATAGAATTTTTTTTTAATTCAATTTGAATTCGATGCCGAAAAATGCCGGAAATCGCGTATGCGCAACTGAAATGGATGGGATTTTTTTAAAGTTCTTTGGAGACAATTTTTTTTCGGAATGAAACGATTGGAGAATCATTTATTCAGAGTTGATAATTTCTGTTCAAGACCGAAGAGTCATTTGAAGAGTGAAAATAAATTTTTGATTGAAATTTTCGCATGAAAAGCAAATGACATTTTTGAATCCCACATTGCGTTCCACAAACGATCCACAGAAAACCAAAAATCCCATCAAACATTCGGCGTCGGTCAAAAACGCAAGACATGCAACAGTACTGCCAACTGAGAACAGCTAAAACTATCATCTTTCATTCTCGCTCTCTTACCGTCTCTATCGCTCTCTCGTTCACTCACAAGCGGTCGACCTATTGAATATGGCCACTTGAATCATTCTGAAAATTGTGTGTCGCTTTGTGTCCAAGAGTCGTCGAGAAATTCATAGCATTTAGCCGATTTGGGCGAAATTAAACAAAATTATTTCGAACTGGTGGAACGTGCATTGTAGTGAGTGATATTGTTAATAAGAATTATGCTAATTTCGGCATAAAATGTAATTGTTGTGACACTGTGTTTATAGTTGTCGCGATCACTCAGTCGAAGAGAAGCCATTTTGTTGGTGTATTTTTATGCTTAAATCGGTGTTTATAAAATTATAGAACATAGGTCGCCGCAACGTAAAACGTGAGAGTGGTTTAATGATGGCATCGCCATCACCACAACCACCTATGCCCCCGCCACAGGCGCCCAGCCCGATGGGGCATCCGGGACCGCATAGTCCATATCCGCCACCACCCCAGGTAATTGCACTCTACCAGCATATTTATGCCAACCAATCGGTCAATGAGTTGAGTCTTTCAGACATGATTGACAACCGATTGACGATGAGCTCGGAATAATCGACTAATTCACGAATCTTGTTTCAGTCATCACAACAACAAATGCCGCCACAGCAGCAGCCGCCACCATCGCCGCAGCAGCAGCAGCAGCAGCAGCAGCAGCAGCAGCAGCAGCAACAACAACAACAACAGCAACAACAACAGCCGGGAACGCAAGGCCCAGGTCCACATCAAGGCCCGGGACCACATCAAGGCCCGGGACCACATCAAGGCCCGGGTCCACATCAAGGCCCGGGTCCACATCAAGGCCCAGGACCTCACCAAGGCCCAGGTCCACATCAAGGTCCAGGTCCGCATCAAGGCCCGGGTCCACATCAAGGTCCAGGTCCGCATCAAGGCCCTGGTCCACATCAAGGCCCGGGTCCACATCAAGCTCCTCCGCAGATGCCGCCCCATATGAATGGCCCTCCAATGCCGCCACATCATTTGCAGCAAAACGGGCCACCGCACATGAACGCCTCGGGACAACATCACCCGCCAATGGGTCCTCATGGTGAGCTCCTCATTCAAAATGCTCTTAAGAAAATCTCCAACAAATCTCTCAATTCGATTTCAGGTCCACATCCCGGAATGCCAATGCAACCTCAAGGGCCACCAATGCCGCCAATGGGCTACCAAGGACATCAGATGCCTCCAAATGTAAGTCTCGTTCGAATTCTTCACAGCGTCAATCAGAAAAAAAAACCAAGGCAAATACTTCAAATGTAATCAAGCAGACAATGCTTCTTTATTGGCTTCAATCATTTCAAGACACAACGTCTTGGTTGCGGCGCAAATAATTTTCGGATCATTCAAATCCAGCGGTGAACCGTCCGGCTTGCAAATATATCCGCCAGCTTCACGAATGAGTAGAGCTGCGGCAGCAATGTCCCAGACGTACAATTCATTCATCTGATATCCATCCAAGCTGCCACGAGCGACCAATGTCATTGATGAAACACAAGACCCAAACGATCGAAAACTGAGAGAAAACGATTGTCATACTCCCATTTGCATCACCTCAATTCAACGCTATGCTTACCCCTGAGCCAAAGAAGCGAATTTTAGAACCTGCTTCGAATTCCGCTGTCGGTATTTCTCTACGCGCATGAACGACACCTCATGACCCAAAGTGGAATCATCCAATTGTTCCACATTCGTGCAATGAATCGGCTTTTCATTCAAAAATGCACCGGCACCCAATCGAGTAGTGTAAAACTCATCCAAAATTGGATTGTAAATGACGCCAAACGCAATCTCTTGTCGCAAAACGAACGCCACTGAAACCGCAACGAATGGAATGCGTCGAACAAAATTGTTGGTGCCATCAATCGGATCAATGATCCATGTTGGCTCATCGCTCAGACGTTCATTGGTGTCTTCTGACTCCTCAGCGATGAAACTGCAAATCGAAACACAATGTAATCAATCGAAACCTAACCTAAAAAACGAGCAGCAAAAACCACAAAACCGAAAAACAAAACCCACCGATGATTTGGGTATTCCGTTCTGATAGCATTTATCAAAAAATCCTCCACTTTCTTATCGTATTCCGTCACCAAATCCCATTTGCCAACTTTCTCTTTAACATCAACCGCATCGATGGATTTGTAATAGCCTTCTTTCACAAATTCCCCGGCATTTCGCACCAGCGGCTGAATAAATACATTGCAATCATCAATCAATTGGTTTTCGTCACTTGAAAATACCACCGACATGTTTTGTGGAAGTCAAATGACAAACCAAACCTCAAAAAAAAAAAAAAATAAGTCGAGCGAAAAAAAAAAAAACAAAAACAAAATATTTGCCGAAAAACCGAAATCGGAACAGTTTTTCAAGCGGCGCAATCGCAATAAGTCATCCAATCGGGTAGGCGAACGTTGTGGAACTGGAAATCGTATCGAATGGCATTCAAAAGAGATTGTCGTGATTGCGGCTGGACGGAAGGGGATAGATAAATGAAACACTGTCATTTCAATAAGAACAATAAGAAATGGATGCATAATTATGACCTTTGATAGTCCTCTCTTTGTCGCCTAAATTCGATACTCACATTCGGAGTATGGGCTCATTCCAGTCGCACAGCGCTCGCACACACACACACACGACTGTATTGTGTTGTGTTGTGCCGGCATCACAAGCCATCTCTCTCGCACGCACCCATAGCTATCGAGTGCCGGCCGCCATAACTGTATGCCGCACACCGTCCAACAACATTCGACGTGTATTCGAACTAAGCCGCTTGTCTGTGTGTAATATGAAATACACGAGCTGAGTACACGTAGCAGCTGCTTATGTCCGAATGCTTATTTATGCATTGCAGCATTTCTGTTGCACATCATCAATCCAAACAAATTAATTACTCCGATAGTTGATGTTTTAGATAATGGCCATTGTTTGCATGCAGATAACGGTAATTGGACCAAATCGTCTGCGGCGTCATTCGTATTATTCTGGTCATGGTTTTTCCATTGAAAATATGTGACGCTCACATTCGTGCCAATCATAATTCAATCTGTCAATGTGTATGAACGGCCATCACGCTCACATGGATCAATCAAAACAAACAATTGTCGTGGGGCTCGATATCGATGGAAAAAAAAAATGAAGAAAAAAACTTTCCGTTTGAATTTCATTCGCATTTCGTTCGACAATTGACAAAGATTTTATTATTATTTTTTTCGTGTTCGAAAGCTGTTTGCATTTATTTTGTTTATTTTTTTTGGAGTTCTCGAGAATAATTATGGTAATTACAATTTCATTTTGTTTTCGGATGGAAAACCACAAATTCTGATGAAATTTCCGGCAATTTTTTTTTTTTTTTTGAATTTATTTTTTCTGATAATTTTTGTGGGTTCAGTCAGGGTTTGTTACATCCGTTTGTCGTTGCTGTCGAAAGGAATTCTGCTATTTGACGATACGAATTGCATGAGAATGAATTTCGATAGAAGAAAAAAATGAGAAAAAAAATTGCTCATTTTTCGAGCTCTACAGAATATTCAACGGCGATTGATCACTGTCTCGAAGCATTTGGATCAATTGTTGACACAATTGTTCGGTGCCAGAGACCGCGATGCGTCCGGTCATTACGTCGAACGGTGTGCCGTCGGTGTTTCGAATGACACCGCCAGCCTCTTGAATAATAAGTGCCCCGGCTGCGATATCCCAAGGTTGCAAGTCTTCGCATGTGTAGCCATCGATACAGCCACGAGCCACGTAGGCCAAATGCATAGCAGCGCTTCCCAGCGAACGCATCCTGTGGAACGCAAAGCAAAACCCCCGAGGAAATCGAAATTCGTTGATCGTGTTTCTCTCAATTCGACTCTTACCCATGGCAATTGGCGCCAATTGTCCACATTCGCTTGATATTTTTCCGATTGAACGGTTCAATTTGGAGAATGGTGTCGTGCAAATAGATGGCGTTGTTCACAGAAGCGGTTTGACTGCAGCTCTGTGGTTGATCGTTCAAAAATGCTCCGTTGCCTTTGCGAGCTCGATATAATTCGTTTGATGCTGGATTGTAGATGACGCCCAGCACGATTTGCTTGTTTATAGCCAGAGCGACCGATATGGCGAATATGGGGAAGCCGTGTAGGTAGTTGGTTGTGCCATCGATTGGATCGATGATCCAGGTTGGGTCATCGGTCAGGGTTTTTACTGTCGTGCTCTCCTCGCCGAGGAACCTTCAAGGGGATAATCGATAAATTGGGCTGAAGCCTCGTTCAGTGACTTACTTGTGGTTCGGATAGACCAGTTTGATCCCATCGATGAGCAATTTTTCGACCATTTTGTCGTAGATCGTTACGAAGTCGAAACGATGTGCCTTTGTTTCGACCTGTTTGCTGGTCTTTGAGAAGCCTTCTAAAGCCAATTCACCAGCTTGTTTCACCAATTCCAGTGTCAATTTGAGACATTCGTCGATGAGAATGTCTGTTTCTTGGCTGATGCCACTGTCGTTGGACGAATCCATTTTCACTGTTGTTGGATGAAGAAGAAGGTTAGAGTGAATAATTAACAGGAACTTCGCACAGAAAACTTTGAAATTGATTCGAACACTCTTTGAACCGAACTTGTTATGATTGAGCACTTGATTCTACCCTGTAGTAAATATCGATACGACGAGATTGGTCCACTGTCAACAGAGAGCATTTCATGAGATTTGTTCTAGATCTGGTTTTTGGCTCATTCATTCCGCCAAATGGCACTGGTATCGTTTGTTTCATTCAGATTCTTTTCAAAGCCAGTCATAGCGATGCCACTCATTCAGATGAGCCAGACTTTGTTATTGTCGTCGATTTCCTCGAATTGGTAAAAAATGGAGGTGAATGGGATTCACAAGCTTCTCAAAAACCAGCAAACAGGTCGAATCGAAGGCAAATCATTTCAACTTCGTGGCGATCTACGACAAAATGGTCTTTGCCGATGCCGTCACCAACTAGCGGATGAGTTCCGATGGAGGTCCATTTTAAATTTGATCCAGAATATCCCACACACAAATACTGCAGTTTGTTGACGGATGCCAAAGCTCAGATCGAAAAGAAACCTCGTGAAATGCTCTCCAATCTCCAAGTCAAGACTGACCCTACGAGATTTCGATACAATTTGCCAGTAAGCTGTTCGGAACTGAACTGAGTTATCGTTCAGTGGGACAGACATTTATAAGATATTTGCTCGACATTGTAACCACAGAAAGAGAAAAAAAATTACTTAATAATTTGCGATAAGACGAGATAATTTGATGGCCGGCAATGTTGGCAGGAAGATATGGGTCAACTTCGACTGTTATCTCCAGCTGAACGAACGGGAAATGGGTGAAACCGACAGTGATATTTCGATTCTGTTTGATTTTAGGGACCTCCAATCGGACCCGGCCAACCCGGCGGTGGGCCTCCAGCTCAAGAGAATCTGAATGCATTGCAACGTGCCATCGATTCGATGGAGGAAAAGGGGATGCAAGAAGATCCAAGGTAATTGAAAATCATGAGAGTTGTCATCGAAATGGAACTGACTGAATGTTTTCTCCGCAGATATTCGCAACTCTTAGCTTTGCGGGCATCGTCGAAACAACAAAACCTGAGTTCAAATCAGATGCAATTGCTGCGTGCCCAAATTATGGCTTATCGAATGTTGGCTCGCAACCAACCGTTGACCAAGCAAATTCAAGCCGTCATCCAGGGGCCGCGTCCAGACGGTACACCACCACCGTGTCCAACAACGCCTGATCAGCAGCAGCCTCCTCAACAACCGCAACAGCCGCCAACGCCGCAGAATCTACCACCTCAACAGCAACCGCCGCAGCAACCACCACAGCCTCAGCAACCACCACAACAACCTTCTCAACAACCAACAGCTCCGAATATGCCGCCTAACAGTCAGCATCCACCAGGAGGACCGATTCCACCAGGAGGACCGGCCCCGCAGCCACCGCATTCAGCACCGCATGCAACACCTCACGCACCGGCTCCAAATCAGCCCGGCTATCGGCCAGGCAGTCAACCATCGCCTCATCCGCATATGCAACAGCCGAATATGCCGAATTCAGCACCGATTCTAAATCAACAGCCGCCACATCAAAATCTACCGCCGCATCAAAATCTGCCGCCTCATCCGCAGATGCATCACCAGCCGCCGCATCAGCAGCAGCTCCCTCCACCGCAACAGCAACAGCAGCAACAACAGCAGCAGCAACAACAGCAGCAACAACAACAGATGCAGCAGCAACACCAACAGCAGCAGCAACAGCAACCGACTCGCCCAAATTCCCAAGGATCAGCCAACGCGCCATCGGCTCGCAATGAAAAGCCGGTCCCGGCACCGATATCGATCAAGCAACGCTTCACCTCGGTCGCCAAACCCATTGGCTTGGATCCAATCACCCTGCTGCAGGAACGCGAAAACCGAATGGCCTCACGCATTGCTTTGCGCATGGAGGAACTGAGCAACCTGCCGGCCAATATGCCTGAAGATCTGCGCATCAAAGCCCAAATCGAATTGCGTGCGTTGCGCGTATTGAATTTCCAGCGTCAGCTCCGCAGTGAAATAATCCAATGTGCTCGTCGTGACACAACCCTCGAGACAGGCGTCAACATCAAAGCGTACAAACGCACGAAGCGTCAAGGCTTGCGTGAAGCTCGCGCCACGGAGAAATTGGAGAAACAGCAAAAACTCGAGGCTGAACGGAAACGTCGACAAAAACACCAGGAATTCTTGGCGGCTGTCTTGCAGCATGGCAAAGATTTCAAAGAGTACCATCGCAACAACCAGGCTCGCATGGGCCGGCTGAACAAGGCCGTGATGAACTACCATGCAAATGCCGAACGAGAACAGAAGAAAGAACAAGAGCGCATCGAAAAGGAACGCATGCGTCGCTTGATGGCCGAGGACGAAGAGGGCTACCGGAAGTTGATCGATCAAAAGAAAGACAAACGCTTGGCATT
>JANSTV010077051.1:0-10109 GCA_027564135.1 Lestremia cinerea | reverse complement strand
ACCGTTTTTGAAATTTATTAGTTTTCTTCGGTTGTGTTTTGTTCTTTGAATTCGTTCGTGTGTTTTGTATGTTTCTCCGGTGGATCGGTCTTTGGTTTGGCTTCGCGTTCGGTTTTCTCGATCCAAACATTGGGACTGTTTGATGGTCGTTCGTTTCGTACCCATCATCCGAATCATCAGCAACATATTGGGTGCTTTACCTCGTCATCGTCGTCGCAATCCAGCCAAAATGTGATACAAACACTGGAAAAAAGCTATCGGACGAAATACACACCGCACGTATAACGGATTAAATATTCGAATGTTGGTTAGAAAATTAACAGAATGATATTTCACCTTCTGTTGAACTAATAATCATTGGACGGTTGTGTGATTTCTGTAGCTCGTGCGTGAGCGCGTTGTGCAAAAATTGACGAACATTTTTTTCCGCTCGCTTTTTGAGTGCAAACAACGAGAAACAAAAAACAGAGCAGGCGATTCGAAAAAGAAAAACATTTCGCCATCCAAACATCGTGCTGTGCTTCATTTCGGTTGTATTGCGTCCTTTCCGATGTCGATCCAATCGTTTGCTATTCGAATGAAAGCATTTTCAACAAACCAACAATTGAAAGAATAACTTGTCCGCGGATCGAATTCGTGTCGACTGTATGTGTCTGTGTGTATGTGAATGTGGTGTTTTCAGCGAGATATTTGTGTAGTGCTTTTAATCATTTCATCATTTCAATTCATATTTCGCTAATTTGTGCATTTTGCAACACACAAGCTGAAACTGGATACTGTTCGATCGACGACGACGACGAAAACGGCCAAGACGAAGACGCCGACAACAACTACATTGGCGACGACGACGACTTTGAACACAAAACAATCGTCTTGCCTAGAACCCAACACAAAACAGCACAACGCCATTTGCTGTCGAAATCTTCATTTGCATATTGATGGTATCCAAATTGGATTATTCACCAGCTCGTTCGTTGTACTTCACCATTTCCATTCTTTAAGGTAAGTGCATCGATTTAGCCCGATTTGTGGCCAATCAAATATGCAATGCGATGTTACACTACTTTTTGTCGCTTGTATACCGTCCCGTCCGCAACCTACACAAACCAGCCTTTAATTAAGATCGCGCTCCGTTCCGATCGTATCGAAATAATAAAACGCCCGAGCGACGAAGGAGAGTAAAAAAATGTTGTGTGTTATTTGTGAAAGCTTGTGCGGTATAGCTGAACATTGTGATGTTTGTGTGATGCTAGTGTTAGACTGGTCTGTCTGGCATCGAATGCAATCAATGACTTTCTATATGCGGTGCTGGTATACGCGAGAGGCGAGATAGCAAAAAGCGCTGATCTTATACTCGAACATGCACGATATGTATGATGAATTGCGAGATTGACGACGATTGGAAATATAGGCGACCAGTTCGATGTATTTAGAATATTTCATTGGATTCGCCCCGTTTTGCCTCTTGTCATTTCTCAAAATCGATCATTCGCCTGTTGTTTAGGTGTCGTCTGCCCATGGGTTTCACAGTGAGTCGCTCTTCCGCCTCGATCAATTTTCATCATAATTTATTCTTCCGTTTTTTTTCTATAAATTTGTGTCAGACATATCTGGCATTGAATGGAATCTGTATGTCTGCTGTTTGGTCCGTTTGTCTGAATGACAAAGCCACAATCGATACACGGTGCTTTGTTGTGAATTGACATGAATTTCCACGATGAAAAATTGTTTGCATTCATGTGTGCGAAGCTACTTGAATGATCCAACTCGCTGGCGAAGATGATACTGATTGCGGCAATGTGTAGAGTGTGATGTTTCTGTGTGCGTAAATATTCATTACCAACTGGCCACAAAGATGATGATACTGGATTAGTGCAATGTGTAGAGTTTTAAACTAGTTTTGAATGCATGGCTAACAGCAAATGATATTCTTCAAAATACACAAGTTTTTAAAACACACTATTTTTCCTCTTCATTCGAAACGGTTTTCTTGATTTCTTTTTAATTTCTTTCCTCTGCCCCGTTTGTTGTTCATTGGAATGAAAATAGAAAAAAAAAAACAAAAATTCGTTCCCCGAAATGCGGTTGACGCAAAAATTCCATCGCACAAAGACTGGCTTTGATCTTGTTGGTTGCGAGGCGCCTAGTTGATAAGCATATCAGCTGTCAAACGTTGCATTGACTTGCCTTCAGTCCGCGCGGAGATGAAGAAACGATGCTAATCGAGTTGGTAATGTAGTCGGTGAGCTGATAATTGATCCATGCAACTTAGGTTGCGGAGCTTGATGGCCATTCCATTTGAATTTGTCATGAACGACCAGTCCATGTTGTGCACGACGGTCATGTTTCTTGTAGGCATGCCTCGATGTTGTTTGCCATTTTCAAAACTGATTTGCCGTTGAACTTAATAACTCGCCAGAATAATCGTGTGCATATTACTACAAGCCCGACAGGCCAAAACAATGCTTTTATAGCGATAAAATACATAACTGTTATTCTTTAAAAACTAAATCGTCTGATATATTTCTGAAGCGACCTCTTTTATGCTTCTGTGCGCAGATTGTCGGTGATGCAAATTCTTCATCGATGGAATGCTTTATGAATTCAAGTATGTCTACGGCATCGTCAATGATTGTGTGTTAGCGTAAGTGTGTATGTTTGTGTGTGTGTGCTGCGATCTCAATAGACGGTCCTCCTCTGAAACATTCAAATTTATTTCGATCAAATTGTGAAATTTGTGCTGCGTCAGCACCATTCGTTTCGTGTCTGCCACATTCAAGTCGATAGACCATCTTGCATCGAAAGCATCGATGAAACCCACAAAAGCGAATTGAAAATTGATTATTTTGTCATTTCGTCTCTGTTTTTTCCACTCTTTGTTGGGCTGAGCTGTCCAACTGACGTCAAGCGAGAATGTCATTATGACGTCGATGGACAATGAGCAATGCATGGAAGTAAAAAGTTAAGCGCATTAAAAGATTTAATTTAACGAAAATATTTTTCAAAATAGACGATTAATTATTGCCGCAGGTCGATTCAAGTAGCCAATTAGCATTCACAAATGGTTGATGTTACAAATCGCAACATTTCAAGGGTAAAATGTCTTTGCCGCCCGTAATAGCTCACGATGACAGTTAAGTTAAACTAGGTATAAATGTAGAACTCGCACCACTCTTGAAGTGCCTTCAGATGTCCAAGCAAACTTGTATGAATTGGTTGAAAATTCATTTGAGATTTCGGTCGAGACGAGAGCGGCTGCAAAACAAAGAGCGAACATTGCCGCAGAGGCAATCGAAACTGAGTTACTCGAAGAACGTCGTTTCTCAGCAAAGCAACAATATTCTGTCACACGTCAAAGTTGGATAGGTCAGTGTTCGCAAGCGCTTTACATTCAGCCCAGCGATTATATTGTTTCCAATGAGACTCATTGAGGGTCATTGGCAACGTCTGCCTCCAATCTGATGAGACGAGATTCGTTTCAATTTAGCAAATTGTCATCGTTTTGATTGATTTGGTTGATTTGGCAAATCCGCGTTCTTTTTTTCTTGTTCTTCTTCCTCGCTTCTTTTTTTTAATTTTTTGTTGCGGGGAAGCTGAACTCAATCAAGATACAGATCGTTTCAGTTGAATCGAATTCATTTGCAAGTTTTGTTTTCGTTAATTTTATTTTTGCTTTGACCAGCACGATCAACATTTCGAATGCACACGAACGATGGATGGATCTTTCGAGATGAGAATATCATGACCGGATTATTTAATACCACTGACTGTAAAAACCAAACTGGTAGCACATCTAAATGGTAAACTAGTTTCCGTTTAGAGAGATTTCGTTTGTATTCAGCTATCGATGGCTAATTGTAGTCTGGCATAGCAATTTGGCATAGCATGGGTCTGATTCGATCACCGATCAACAAATTGAAGAGTTCTTTTTCTGAGCCAACAGAGAATCCCACAGGTGGAACCATTGACAATTGAAAAGACATGTGTCTGAATTAACGAACATCCGTAATTAAAATTTGAAGTAAATGAAGGAACAAACTGTTGTTGTTGTAAAGTGTTTTGCTCAGCCGATAGACATCGTTTTGACAAAGAAAGTTATTATGCGCATTGCTCAGAGGTGTTTTATTGACAATCGGCCTGACGAGCAAGCTGGCAACTGGCAAGCACAATAAGTTTCCTCCAGCCCATTGCAAATCCAACGCATTCATTTACAACTCCATTTTATTTCTTCTTCGATGTTTTTTTTTCGTTGCTTCTTTCATTTTATTTAGCTTTCGTGTAATTTTTATAGTTTATGAGTTTACGGTCAATGCACACACATTGAATGGTTGCCAACAAATGACTGGCTCGTTGATTTTGTTGTTGCTGTTGATGTTGTTTTGCTCATTTTATATCCGCAAAATTGAGAATGTGTAGAAGGTGTTTTTATGGTGTTTCAGTGTCTGATGCATGAGTTGATCGATAACAATCATTTGATGGCTTGGAACACTTCAATCTTACTCCAAATGGAAATACTCGAACAAACAAATTGGACACCGAACCAACCGATTCGTAACGAATGTATCGTACACTCACATTTGTTTCTTCAGGAAGAATATCAATAATGCAACGGTCTACAAGCTAAACGGAACACCATTTTCGCCAACTGGATGACTTTGGGTCGGATCGTTGTGATACGTTTTTCTCTCATTCATTCTCGACACCGAACCGGACAGCCAGTACAGTCAAACTTGGATTTAGTGATAGTCGCTGGTAAGATTATTGTCTGCCATGCGCCAATGTGAACGCAGCATTGGAGTGAACCGTCTGATTTGTGCTGCGAGGCATCGAGGTACCAGTCGGCACGGCATGACTGTATGCGATGAAAACAAATGCAGACGCCAACTGTTTCAACAATTTAATGTGTCTTTATGTATTTTGTTTCGTCATTGAAACTATCTGCTTGGTGCCTTTTAGTCTTTCACTTGAACAGTCGTTTTATTAACACCATTTCCAAGTATCACTCCAGGGCGTTGTGCTGATGTACCATTCAAATGCTTCTAGGTTCGACTGAATCAGTCTGAATCCCTTCGGCGAGAGAGTTCACGGTGAATCGAAGGCGACTCCAGTGAAGTGATTCTCGAATATCGTTCGATCAAATCACAGGACAAATATGCTGAAAATGCCAACATGTTTTTTTTCTTCTTTATTCTGAGTGGGATGCCATAAGCCCAGCCTATTTTGGTAAGAGTGCATTAACCATCACCAAATTCAACAAAAGGTGGACCCCATGCAGCCAAATTGAGTTTTTTTAATGATGAAAGTCATCTTGGAGGAACAAATCTGGACTCAGCACAATACTTGACGTTCAACACTCGGAAAGAATTGACAATTTTTTCCGACGCTTTTCTCCGTCAACTCATGCACAAAAGCCCCAAGAAAAAGAAATCCTTCATTTCCTTGTCACAACAATCCTCGACCAATCGGATGTAAAATGTGGAATTTTGACATTTTGGAAACTTCATCAACGTTGACATTTAGCAATGAAACAAAATTCAGCGCTGCCATATCGCCACACCGCCATACCGCAATACAACACATCGCTAAAGACCAAAATAAAAAAAATAAAAAATTAAAATAAAATCTGCGATTTGAAAGATGAAAGGTCGAATGGTTGCAATCGCCAATACCGATAAATACATGGTTTGGATGTTATGTGGTCTCAGAATCACTGAAAAATTTCCATCAAAATTCCATTAACCTTGGAACTTATTTCCAATTATGTGATCATATGGCCGCAACAGCATCGACGATCGCAGCCAAAACAACCATCGAATTGTCGGTCAAACAACCACAAGATTGGATCGGAGGTAACAAACAGAGAAAAAAGGCATCAGCGTGGCTGCATTGAACGTTTTCGTAATTCCGTTGCGTTTCATTTGATGGAAAGTGCTTACACTCACAGACATCTTTCATTGTTTTTGTACGCGTTCGTTTCAATTTTTTGTTGTTGTTTCGTTGTCGATCAAAGCAATTACAATCGAGTCGTGTGTTTGTCTTGTGCAGATGGGTGAGGTTGTCGGGAGGTTCGTCGTTTAAGCTTCCGAAATGGAGATGGTAGATTATTCGGCCGATCTAGATTCTGGGCTGGCATCCGTTAGGAATAGTCGCCATTTGGCAGTTCATTCATGCATTTTGAATCGAAGGCCTTCATCGATAAGTTGAATTTCAAATGTGTTAACAAATATAATCAATATATGTAATTAATTATGAGTGAGTGTGTATGCTGGGCCACGCGTCGACATGGTCAAAAATCGTTCGGATCATAAATTTACTGAACGAAATCTCACACAAACAGATAGCCTCCAATGTCATTCAAGTCATGCGCGCATACCCACCACGGGGGTTATTTAATGTCGCCGCCGGTATCCAAGTCAATTCGATTCAGGTCTATTTGATTTGATTATTTCATAGCCCAAGCCGTTAATGATGTGTTCGTAGCTAATGAACATAACCAACTTCTGAACTTGGTGTGTTGTAATATTCATTCGTTCGCGCTCCACCATTCGTAAGAATTACTGAAATAATAATTATCATGTTAAATGTTTGAGTCTCATTTGTTTTCGCCTCGAAACAACAACCACATTTTGATTACATTCTGAAAGTGGTCACATAATTCAAATTGCGTCTGAGCTCTGAGCTCTGAGCTCCGAGCGGAACGGAATAGGTAAAGGACCGCCGCCGACATATCACATACCGTACATTGTATTGTGCGTTGTGCATTTTGTTTTGGGCACGAAGACGAATAAATTGTGAGGTGTCTCGTCGTTGACAACGACATTACAGTTTGATGTCAGATTTTCCATTTATTTCGTTAGTAATTCGTAATGCTATTGAACGTTTTTTTTTTCTCTTTTCGTTTGATTTTTTTTCTTGGCGTGTGTATGTGTGTTTTCTTCTTCTCTTTTTCCGAACCACAAGCCAAACACTAAATCCCTCGATGACTGATGGTTATGTGAAATGTTCGTAATTTTTTGTTTGTCAAGATACATTTTTATGCTTTTGTTAGAAACATGTAATATGTGTCATGAATACACGATTGTTCGATACGAAAACAAAAGAACATCTTGGAATGTCGACCGAAGAGAATGGTCGAAGAATTCAATAAAGACTTGACTCGGTCCATTCAAATCCTAAAAGAAACAAAAACACACAAACCAACAGCAACAAATAAACGAAGAAGAAAAATAAAAAATATGATGCGACCGACAAAACCAATGCTCGAAAAACGTTCAATATCATGATGATAGTGTGTTGCATTTTGCCCAGCTTTGAATGGAAAATTTCGATGATTGTCCACCAAATTGGTCGTTCAGAATGTCAACAATCAAAGGCATTCATTATGCGACATCAAACCATGAACTGAATTAATGAAATGTTCATGCAAATATTTATTTTGTTGATTATCGTTTTTTGTTCAGTGCAGAATGTGTCGAACAATCGAGCGTCCCTGTTGACGATTAATTATTTAATGATTGAGCACCACTTTCATACAAAACAAATTCATTGATGGACTAACAAGTGGCCAACGAATTGGCGACATTAAAAAAACGCATGAAAAAATGAGAGGCTGGCACAAGCTAGATGACTTTGGGATAATTACGAAGATAAAATCTAATTTCTCAGATGGTAATTATTTGTTATTCAAGTGGCCGACTCTTGTGACTTTGATTATTATCGTTGGATTGAGGCCGAGCGGGATTTGAAACACTACTCGATGCCACTCGTGAAAAATGTCCATGGAATTTCTTGTGATCGCCTCTTCGGCTTTCTTCGCAATTTCCAATTCGTTTGGGTGCTGAGGCAAGGATCGACATTTTGCTTTGAATTCAACCGTATCTGTGATGAGTTGTGGTGCGTTGCAGGGCAATGATCGAAGTACCGAAAAATTTGTGTTATAGCAGTCACCTTGTCTGCGCGTTGCTCATGCTTTGCACCAAAAACAACAATCACCGCCCATTTAATGAAATTATTGGCCATAATTGATGATAACTGATTGCTCATTTTTGCATTGACGGAGCATTGTTGGGTCATTTGTGACGGTCGGTTTCACTTTTAAAGTTCCTTTTTTGTTCAGCCCCGTCGACATTTTATGAACGCACATATAGTTTTCGCTCGTCATAAGCACGAAGAAAGGAATTGCCTGAGCCGACCAGTGAGATTGCTTGAATGTCCGGCGCAAGTAGTCAATTATTTTCTAGTTTCTGTTGTTGTTTCGCATTCGTTTCGGCCACTTCTTCGTTAGAGACAAACGTTCGACGCGAATGGGTGAAGAGCATAAACAAATATCGAACTGCCATTTTCTGAAATCATGCAAAACGTCTATTTATTCTCAAGTGCAATTCAATGTTTTGGCATTCATTAAGTACTAGATTGTGTACTTCCGCATTTGACGGTTTTTCGCCAAACATTCGGGAACGGTATTCAGCCATTTCAAAGTGAATTCACGGTTAACCGCATTTCTCAATCCGTTTTGTGCCTAGACGTGAATGTACGAATGTGTGGCGTCCAAATAGCCTCCAATCGGTTTAGTTGTCGCCAATCGGAAGTCGTGAAAGCTGAATAGCTGATTGCATTGCACTGCATTCGTAATTTGTATTTGATTGTCAGTATTTGCGTTGCCAGATTCATGCCAACACTTTGAAATGTCTGCACACAACATATCATTCGGATTCGAGTTGATTTACTTTCAAGTGACAATGTTGCCTGTTGGCTTGTGACGTCACACGCTTACGGCTTAAAAAACCGCAGGAACGGAAAAATGAAGGCGAAAATAATATCAATTTTCAATTCTGGCGGAAATTCAAATTTCTTCTCGCAATGAGTCAATTCCTGCGCATGCCCGACCAGTCGATCAGCGAGAGGAATGAACAAACTTTGCCATATGATAAAATGTCGATAAAACCAGTGTTTTGAGTGACCTTTCAGCCTAGACAAACAACATCTTGCGACTGATCACAGGCACCACACAGATTGCGCTGCTAAATGTTTCTGCGATTAACAACAATTTATCCGGCATGACACTGATAGCATTTGGCAACTGTTGCCCGTTGCAAAGAGATTTTCAATCAAATGTGAAATGTCTTCTGCCATTTGCCGTTTCTCTCTCGCATTCATTTCATTTCGTTTTCGAAATCATACAATTGACGTCTAACATCTCAATCACAGACGTGTGCGATTTGTGAATGGAATGCTCTTTTCTACGAAATGAAATTTGTCATAAAGATTTATCACACCGTAAACTCACCTATGACCGTTTAATTGTCGTCACCATCAATGGCACGAATCGAATATTCAAATATTTCTTCTTATTCTCCTCCTCCTCCTCCCTCTGCTCGTCATTGAGTTGGTGTTCATTGCGTTGATTTTTTTCGGTTGGGCCACTCAATCATTTGTCGAATATGATTTTCATGAAATGAATGAAAAATGATTTATTTGCGAGCGTGAATCACGTTCTGGATCGTTTTCACGATTTCTTTGTGCGCGGCCATTGTTCGATTCGATGCTGATGATGATGGCAATGGTGTGGACGGTGTGTGCGTTTGGATTATGCAATTGAGTTCCCAATCCGATGCCATTGACATATCCGTAATAAATGTGCTGGTCACTTTCCGAAGAAAACGTTCGAGACGAATGGGTAGTGTGTTGATTGCGTGCCTTTCGCGAACTTTGTAGACATCTTGAAATTAATTCGACGGAGGCGCAGAGGTTGTTTTACGCGCGACAGCAATTTCTTCATCGACAAGATGCTATTGTTGCACTCATAAGGAAATAACATGCGGCGAGTTCATGTCCCCTGCGCAAGCAAATTGCTAATGTTTTTTTTCCATCCATGCCAATGTCATTCAACCTAATCGACATTTTGCCATTTCATGTGTACACACAATTCACCCTAGATAGATCTCGCCATCATGGCTGCAGAAGATAGAAGCAGCGGAAAAAATGCCATAGAAAGAAAGAATAATTGAAGTGCATGTAATAATTTACGATTAGCAATTTGCATAATAAGTTTATTCATTTCATTGAAACAACCATTAATTACCATCAACACAGTGTCAGACAGACAGCGA
>JANSTV010077050.1:0-21834 GCA_027564135.1 Lestremia cinerea | reverse complement strand
TGTGTGTTTGTGTGTTTGTGTGTTTGTGTGTTTGTGTGTTTGTGTGTTTGTGTGTTTGTGTGTTTGTGTGTTTGTGTGTTTGTGGTTTGTGTGTTTGTGTATGTGTAAGCGTGTGTTTGTGTATGTGTAAGCGTGTGTTTATGTAAGCGTACCAAAGATAGAAGGAACGAAAGAGGCCGCAGAAGGAAGATGGAATAAACGCACATCGCACATTTGAAGGGAGGTCGAATTTGCAACGAAGTTTTGCAACTTCGCTTGTGTGGGGGATTTTAATCAATCAGTTTATTATCTTTCACACGCTGTTTGGTGTTGCCCATTGGCTGTTGTTGTTGTTGTTGCCAAACGAAAAATCCATTCGGCAACGAAGCCTGGGTTTGCTCGAGATACGGGAAGAAAATCTATCGACGAATTGCTCATCAGAAATCCAGAAAAGAAGATTTAGGTAGAGTGTGAGGGAAAGTGGTTAGAATAGGAGATCGGATGAGCTTCAGTTCCCTCCTCACATGGCAATGCGCCCCATCGAATGGAGACACAAAAACATCGATTAGGTCAGTGTGACGAGCCTCTTGAAGCATTTTCAAATGAATGATTCATTATGCCTACGTCATTCCATGACCGATTTTTCCCATGCTCAGCTCCGGAACTTGATTCGATCGTTATGAATCACTGTATGTAGACACATACACAGCCATACACCCAAGCCCAGTCACAGTTTTATCGATTCAAAGCTCATTGAATATGAGCGACCCCTTTTTCTCCGCTCAATATAACGAGGCCATTCAAGAATGAACTGCAATGTCTCCAAGCTTGAAGCTATCGCAAAGCCGAGAATCCTTCGTTCTGCTTGTTGTCAAAGATTCGAGTCCCGGAATATCTTAACCTTTAAACACTAGCAGCTTCATCATCATTCAGTCTCGTGGATGGCGCTGTATGTGCTTTTTCGAAGGTCCGCTCCTCGTCTGAAAGCTTCTTCTCCTTTTGCCGTTTTGATAGTAATATATGAGGTTGGAAAACCGATCCAAATGATTCTTCCTTCGCCTTTTTGGCTTCTCGTCTCGACACTACGCCCCCCTTCCCCTCCCTCCTCTTTTTCCCCACAAAACAAACAAAATTGATGAATGGAACCGTTACCCGAACCCCATCATCTACCGCTTACAAACAAAATCATTCATTTTTGGACGTCGCCCTTTCTCGCATTCATTCGAGCATTGAATTGCTCGCGAAATTTTGCTTTTTTCATCGTCAAATTTCCTGAATAACCCCAACCCCAGCCACATCAGCCAGCTCACCACTCGCACTGATGACGAAAATGGAAAAATTCATTCAAAAACTAGGCCACTCGTTATGAACGAGATGGAATATTTTTGTGAATGACTTGTAACTGCCTGTAGAAACTCAATCGATGACCTACTTTTCCGCTCACAAATTCCCGGCGAGGAGAGAAAAAGTGAATCCCATCGTTTCATTCAATGTTTTCAGCCTCGTCGTCCCTGCCTCGATGCTTCGTCGCTCTGTTTATGTGTGTGTATTCGTGTTTTGCGGTATTCTCAACATAGCACAGCAACTCTGAGGAATGGAGCCAACAAACAAAAAGGAAAAAGAAGAGGAAGAAACGAAAACAGCCAGGATCTCACTCGGCGGAGGGTCACACACGCCCCGTCATCCTCCTAACCGAAACCGAGCCCAATGATTATACTGTTCTTTGATAAAAAATAAATGTTGAATGGAACCGAATGAAGTAAAGCAATCGACGGGAACGAGGCCATCGAGCGCTGGGTTTATTCATTCTTGAATCGACCCCAAAAATAGGTCAACAATGACATGCGTGTGTGCGTGTTTGTGTGTGTTCGTGTTTGTTTCGGTACTGTTGAATGTTTTATGTATCGGCCGCACGGGTTCGGATTGGATCGCCAAGGCTGGCTCCATGGCGGGCTCATCTCCGTTGCCATTCGCGCATTTCGAGGCAAATATGAATGAAAGCCATGCGCCCCACCATTGAACCTTATTCTCCCAACAGCCCTGTACGTGTTCCCGTGGCAGTTCCCATTGAAGCATATACCACACAGAGGGAGAGCACATGGAAACCATTCACTTTATCCCATTTACTGGCACACCATCGTCGTTCGTCGAGACTCTTTCATTGCTTGGGTGGCCAATGCTGTTGCCTCTTCGATGTACATGCCGTTGTCGATGTGTGGTGCTTTAGTTCCAGTACATAAGAGCTTTCATTGTGTTCCATCACCGCGACCGTATGTGCGGCTCCGTTAGACGGGTGAAAGACTTACTCTAGATTTCATTCACAAAATAGGACATACATAATGAAAATGCATTTTCAATGAAATCCTCGATTCGTTCATGGTCTTTGTCTATTCGACGAGGATGACGGTGGGGACGACGACTATATCAACACACACACACACACAGCTCCACCTTGTCAGCAATTGAAATCCACGTCATTTGCCAGTCGAAACAAACGACCAAACGACCAAAGACCGTACTGTGAATCAGTTGTTGAGTGATTGTCGGGTGCATTCATCGATGGTTGTTCATTAAGCCAGGTATGGGTCATTCAACACTTCCGCTTTTTTCTTCGGAAAACATATTCTGTGTTTTGATTGTGATAAAATGTTCAATCGCGTCGTTGTTCTTCTCTTGATTTCAGCTAGCTGTCGTTGTTTATCCACATTTGCTACGGTTCGTCTGTGTCGCCTGCATGAATAACAGGTGGAGTTGGCAAATTCTTTCAATCTCTTTCCTTCTCCATCTCTTTAATTTTACTTAAATTTCCGTTACAAAAATTTGTGCTGATGTGAAATAACCAAAAGCATATGAGGAAAACTCACGAGAAAATGGGCTTATTTTCGAAAAGAGTGCTTTTGGCTCATAACTGTGACACGATGGCACTTGATTTTGATTTTTTTTTTTTCGTTTTCGTTCAGTTCTTGATTGGTTGATTGATTTAGACTTTTCAGAGACGTTTGCGGTCGTGATCGTGGTCGTATAAGGTCGATCGGACGGATTTCGTTGTTCAATGGATTCGATGGTCGTGATTGTTTCAAAAAAAATGTTCGCTTGGGTGTCGAGTGTTACTGCTTTTCCGCTTTCGGTACGGTTCGTTTGTCGTGACAAAGCTCGAATTAGAATCGAGCTAATGATCTGTTATCCGATGTTACTTTGCATTTGGGGAAAAAGCCCTTGTACCATGGGTCGATTCGAGTGAAGACCTAATCAAAATTCATCGCTTTTGTTATTTTGCAGTGATTTCTTGGTTAAAGTCCGAGCCCAAGTCATGACTCGGGATGAAAGTACTGAAGGATGGTTACCCTTAGCTGGTGGTGGTCTGGCTAATGTATCCATTCGCAGACGGGCTCGTTTATCGGCGGGTGATGGCGGACATGAGTATATCATCTACGGACAACGAATATCAGATCAGATGGTAAGCATTATCTTTAAAACCCACACTCACTGTGCATCAGGCACTCTGCTCACCGCCAGAGCTCAAACAACAAACAAACAACACAAACACACACAACATGAGAATAAAGCGAGAAAATAGTAAGCCCATTCATTTCATTTTGCAGATAATACTCAGCTGCGTCATCAACCGCGATTTGCAATACTTCAAAGTTATGCCAACATTTCATCATTGGCGTGCGGGGAAACAACGGAATGGATTGACATTCCAAACGGCCGCTGATGCGCGCGCTTTTGATAAAGGAGTCGTTCGGGCATTCGATGATCTCATTGATGGTAAGCAGCTGGCTCTCTTCTTCTTCTACTTCTCCTACTTCTTTCTCTCAAAGTTCTTCTCGTCTTGTTGTCTATGAAAATTGGTCCGTATTGTCAAATCGATTGAGGCAAGCAATGGAAGGCAGGGGGACGCCTTGTGTTTGTTTGCGTTTAAAATGGTATTCTTACACAGATCCATTCCGTCGAATAGCGTCTAAACATCGACATTGTTGCCTCTCGCCAAAAACCAATCGTTTTCATCGACATCACGCTCTTCTTCAAATATTTTTCGTTTGGTCATTTTGTGGAAATGTTGGACAACAAATCTACCGACGTGTAGAAGAGGATTAACGGTTCAATCGTAGGAGGAAATATTCAAAACAACCCCTTAAAAAAATATATATATATTGACGTCATTCGGATACTCACCTCGGGCCTAGTTCACTTCAAAACGCCCGTACGCAATGCCATTTGATTGTTTCAACACATCGAAGCTGCCTTCCAGCGATACGAATCATCCGATTTTCTTGATCGATTGCTGTCATATTGATGGTTTTCTGAAAAATTAATTTTGGAAGGGATGTGAAGCAAGATAGGGGAAGGGCATGGGATCGAAATATGTTGCGGTTGGGGATGTAAAACGGTCCGGTTCAGCTCAGTTCAGCTCTGCATTTCGATTTAGTTCGGTTGTCTTTGGGCATCGCATTTCTGATGAATTTGTTTCGTTTCCTTCCTTGCCTTCTTTCAATTGGATTTTGGCCATCATTTCGATGTTCATTTCGGGTAAGTGAATGAATCAACGAGAACAAAATTAAAAAGAATCGACTTTATGCTATTCATCGACCGCCTACTACTTGATTCCGAATTGACAGCTCCTCTAATCACAGCATTAATCTTAATTTATTTTTGATAGATATGAATTTGGCCAACATTGGCACTTGGACACCAAAATACAATCATCAAGCAGGGGACGATGATGATCCAGTGTTCATGACGCTCGACTTACCAGTTGATCCTTCAGAATCACGTTCGACATCAGATGGCAATGGCAGTCAAAGTGAGTTGCCTTCCGTTCGATATGTATAAGCACAACTAAATCCATGTTCCATTGCAGACAGTGGCGATCGACAACACAACATATCATATGATCGATCGACATCGTTGTCAACGCCACCACAGCAACAGCACACACCGCCAATGTCAACCGCACAAGTACCTTACCATCAATATCACCAACAACAGCAACACCATCAATCGCAACCGCTGAAACATTCGATATTACAACCGCCACAATCATTACTGCCAACAATATCAACCAGCGACGCACCGTCATTGTCCATGGGGCAACATCAATCGGCGGCTTCAACGCCTCCGTCACGACCATCGCAGCCGTTGTCAACGATAGCCGCCGGTGAGAACTATTCCGTTGAACTATCCGCCGACTATAATTACACAGTAGTTGATGAACCGCTAGGTTGTTTAATACGTAACACACGAAGGGATTCAACAAGTAGCATTAAAAAATTGAGCACACTTGATGTTTCTGCACAATCATTCAATAAAACGTCTTACATTAAAAGTCGTCTGCGATGCAGGTATGTTTTCGATCAATTCATTATTATCGGTTCTTTCTCTCTTTCTCTTTTTGAACATAAATGGTGTGCGTCTGTGTGTGAGTGGTGACAGATTCGTGATCGGGATGAAATTTGGAACAATTTCCTTTTTCTCTTCTATTTGACATTTTTCTCGAATTTTTTTTTTTCGTCCGTCTTAATTTTGTCTTTTTTCGGTATTGCTACGCGTTTCAAGCGTATAGTGCTCAGAATGATTTTTGAAAATTCTAAAAAAATTAGAAAAAAAAACGACAAAAAACGAAGCCTCCTTCACCAAGTTTTCATCGGTTGCTATTCGGAAGGCTTCGTTAGTAATGAGTTGTTGGAATTTCCAATTCCATTTCGCCAGCTTCCCACCGTCAACAACTTCCAGCGTGGTTTTTATGCTTTCTTCAAAAACTGTCCATCTCCGCTCGCAGTTTCATCCGCTATTGTCAAGTTTTTCTTTCGATTGAACTTGATAAATTTCAAAAGTTAACCAAAGCCTCTCGGCCGCTGCCGAGGAACAACACAGAAATGTGGAGAAAATGGAGAAAGGTTTTCCAAAGAACATTGATGGATTAAAAAAAGTCAAAAATTTAAGCAGGGAGGTGATCACACAAGAAGAAATTTCATCTGGAATCCATTGCGTGGCAAAAACGATTGAGACAAATACAAATGCCGGTGATGACACTCGATTTCAGACAAAACGGAGCTTTAAACTCTAAATCTTCAAAATGACGAAAGAAGTGGAAGAGATTGGAAAAGCGCCAAAACACATGAAATTTCACGAGATATTGACAAGAAAAATGTGTACACTCTCAAAGCCGATAAACCCAACAAGGTGACCATGAGGAATAAGGATGAATACGATGCAAAAGCAATCACGTTCATAGAAACGGTGAAACGAAATTAGCGATCTTTTGTACGACAAGAAGATGGCATGTGAGCAACCGAGAAGATGTATAAATGGCTCGTACAAGAGTTGGAGATGTCAAGCAGTTTGGAAGGATACGCGACAAACAACAAGCAGAGTTCAAATCAAATTTTCGTGATGTCAGAATATGACGCCGAAACGAGACAATGATTTTATTTCCGAATGCACCATTTGATACAGCAAAAGACTGAAAAATGGCCGACCCAGAAGGGGCTACCGTCACAAAAGAAGGATGTTTACTTGCAAGTCGATCAAATTCGAATTCAAAATTAACATGGACCGGAAGGACCATTACAACAGACTCGTTCCATTTACGGACATAAGATGGCAGTATTTCACTCGATGGTTAATAGACTCATGCAGAGTGAAGGGATTCTCCCCAAATCCATTTCTGGGGGTCAATTTAGAGCCATTTCCCCCGATTTCGCTACCCGCGCGCATGATTTTGTCACTTGTTTAAATGTATGTACTTGTATTATTTTTCTCAAGATAAGAACGATTTTTGTCTGTCTAAAAAGCTTGAGCGGATTGATTGTCAAGACGTCAACCCTGTTAACACAAATCACTTCTTATTTCCTTCGAAACGAAATTTCTGTTTGACGTCTTTTTGAGATGTCTCCTTCAGGTCTTTGTTTGCTCTGTTTTCGTTCTGTTTTATCTCTTTCAGAAATCGAGTGAAAATCGAATCCGACCACTGCCTAGCAAAAAAAAGACGTAAAACAGAAACGTCAGAAAAAGAAAGATATCAGAAGTGATTTGCGCTAATAGGGCAGCAATCCGAACGGTCACAGGGATTTCTCTCAAGCTCAGTTATGGTTCGAATGGTGTGAATGTTACGATATGGTTTTAACCGAATAAGCCTGAATAAACCCGGGTTAGGCGCCATCCGGCATTGGTTTTGCGCGAACTACACATTGAGTTCGATATAAGAAATACTCAAAGCCAACTACAAAGTTCGGGCAAAACCAATGTGTGATGTCACCTAACGCACCCCGCTCTTATACCCGACAGCTCTCTACGCTTCGAGACCCGTCAATTGTAGCGCACCCACTAATTTAACGAATCAATTTTTCTACTTTCAACCGAACAGATATTGCCAAGAATTTTATACCGAAGAATTTAATCGTAAAGGAGCTTGCGAATTTGCTCCCGATTGCATAAAAAATGGACTCGATCAGATAACATGTATGAAATCGGCCCAGTGTATGGTGTATCATTGTATGCGCGACTCCGAAGGTGAAATTCCCGAACATCCATGCCAGTGCGCTTTTGAGAGTGGATGTACGAAACGGTTAGTGATTCAACCCAGTGACTCTGTCCGACCATCAACTAATGGATTCCCTTCGATTTTCTTTTCTAGATGGCTCGGTCTTGCATTGCTTTCGTTAATTGTGCCATGCCTATGGTGTTATCCTCCATTGCGCTTATGCCATATTGTTGGTGTGTCGTGCGGCATATGCGGCGGACGCCACAGACCTGTCTACTAATCCACCATTCAATCTGGCCTTCCACATATGAGGAATTGTTGTTGGATGATCGACATCAAGTGGAAACACCTCTTGATGGAAAGACGACCGAGATTCAAATTGCAACTTGGCTGAAATAGGCAATCACTTAATTCGAATGAAAAGTTTCCAAACAGAACACAGAACTCAAATGTATCTCTTCCAACTCATACGACGATTGAATTCGAGCAAATTCTCAGAAAGAAAAGAACAAGAAAAAGCAAATTGCAAAAAAAAAAAAAAAACAATTGACAGATGAAAACAATTTAATCGGCTCACCCAAAAAGCCACTAAGTTCTGGCACAGGACACAAACTGGTGGATAATATAAAACTGAAAACTGAACCGACACACGATAGGCTGGAAAAAACTATTTTTCATTTTCGCCCCGTTTTCTCTTTAAGTTTTGTTGTTTTGGTTTGGGTTCAGGAGGCGCACTAAATATCGTGAAAAGAAATTGAAAGAAGGAAAAGAAAGAAACAAAAAGCCAGAGGTGAAATTTCGTGATGTGCTAAGTGCTACTGTACTGTGCATGTGACGGCAGAATCCAAACAAATACATGGAGAATTACCAAATTCGTTCGAGGCCAAACCCAAATGTATGCCCTGCAAACCTATTTTAAACTATTTTTCCTCAAAAACACGATCAGGAGGTCAAAAAGCTCCCAAAATATGGTTCGCGAACAAAATTCGCGAGTGGCTTTTTTCCACCCAAAACACGACCAAAGGCCAAATAACTGCGAATAATGTTCCGCAAAACCAATCCCGAACGAAAATAAAGTAAAACATCATTTTCTGCCTTAACCTTTGGAGATATTGCAATTTCAAGCGAGTTTTCGAATCATTCCCAAATTATTGCACAATTTTTCCTCACGGACGAAGTTGTAAGTTCAAGAAAACAAATACCAAAACAATAAGAAAGGAGCAGAGAAATGACGAAGAGTCGAAGACTGCTCAAAACACGAATGTTATTTGAAAAAAGAAAATAAATTACATAAATACGGAAATACTGCCCTCACGGCCGGCGCCAGCTCAATTTTGGCTTTTGGGCGTGTTTGGGGCTCAAAAAAGTAACCCGCCGATTGGTCGATAAATCGCTTATAGAACGGTAAACAGTCTCCAGCGGCCATGAGGGTGAGCCATTCTGATATCGCGAGCGAACCAAGTCCATGCGAGCGTCGATCCGTTTGACCCATCCTCCGCACACACAAGCAACGGCAATGGCCTGCTGAGTCAATGCAGCCAGTGCATGCAGAGAATCGGTCCATTCGAATCGATACAATCATTGGGGCGAATTCGAAGTTCGAACGAACCCGACTTTCAGAGTCAGGAGCTATTTTGTGTTTTTATTTCATTTTTTGCTTTTCATGATTCTGTAAAGTGAAAAATATGAAGAAAAAAGACAACAACAAGAAAACCATTATTGGAAATCTCCCAGCTGACGAAGGCGAATTCGCTCGAAAAATATTTTTGGTCCGACACGGACTCGAACATCGTTTCGTCGGCTGACAAACCCCACTCGTCAGTGCGCACACGACGTTGGGGTACTGCAGTTAGACGAGCTAAACTTGGTATTGACTTGCATCAACTGGGATGTGAAGTGACTCTGCGTTGCAACAATGGATGCCTGTTCCTTTGTTTTTTCGAGCGAATTTGGTTCCGTCAGTTGGGATATTGCCAACAATCATGAGTAACGGTCTCTACTCCGTTGACAGACAACACAAAATCTCATTAATCATATTTTTTGAGGGCAGAATGCAATGTCGTTGGACGTCTGAGAGGGCGGTGTCCTAGAAGAAAAGATACATTTTCGAAAGGAAAAATGTGCCGATGAGCTGGGAATTGTTGTCGCAAGAAAACGTTTTATAATTTGAGGGGCTCGTCGCCGTCAAAGGGACACCGCGACTGAGCCGATCGCATTTTGAAAATACGATCGCGGAAATGTCTTTTTGTTAGCAATTCCATGATTGTAAATGTGCTGGCCTTCCTTTTCAGGGCTCAAGAACGGAAGCCAGCACCTTCACGACACGAGCGCGACCCGATCAATGCCGATGAGAATTGCCATTCTGCCCAAGGTCTCAAACGAATTTAATTGCAATATTGATCACTTTGTTGACTCATGCCATCTCCGGTTCAAGCCTCAAACGAAACGAAAAAGTGAAAATTGATTTTTTCCTGTTGAATTTCATCAATTCGTTCTTTCCGGATCGTGCAAGAGTCAATTTTGATGGTGTATCTGTTTTTTGTTTTCTCTATTCTCTCGCGATTTTGTTTTTTATGATGAATATCGGCTTTCTCCAATTTTCTTTCTCGATGATTTAATGCTGTGCTCGGGTGACGAATGACAAAACTACCGGAGTGGTGTGCGTGGAACTAGATTTTGTGCACTAAATTGATAAATTACATGATAACAGGAATGTAATTTACACTGTGATATCAACCACTTCGGAGCAATTGATTCGATTGTAAATGTTTGTTGATTCAATCTGCAAATCAATTGACGCATTTCGACCCGGTGTCCATTTCCAATGTGCTGCGGTGACAAAATTTAACGCCAACGCTGAATCCTCATCGAGGAATGGTCATCGCGGTGGTCATTAGATGGTCTCAAAACTGCGCAGCCTCAATTTGGCTGGGAGTCTTATTTATTCTCGTCATCATAAGCTTATTTTACTTTTGCTCATATTTTATTATCGGTTTATGCATTTATTTCGAGTGATCTAGATGCGATCGCGTGTATTTCATTCTGACGGACATTCGATCCAAGAGTGGCCCGGACATTCTGAGGACAATTTTCATTTTTTATTGAATTGCAATTAAATTTGCTGATTATGAAAACCACACAGACATTTGAACGGTGAAAATACAGAAGAAGAAAGATACGTGGAGAAAATGTTTATTGTAATAATAATTGAAATTGAAGATAAAACGAAAATAATCAGAAAGAAAGAAGGTAAATGTAAAATTAGACAGAGAAAATAAATTAAATTACAAATTATAAATTATAAATTATGAAATAATATAAATTTGGCGTTTCTCTTGGCGGAAGTGAGACAGTACGTTTTTTCTGCAGATGCCCCTATGCATGAAGACGTGGAGCAAAATTTTTTCGAATATCGCAGCAATTTTCCGTCGTAGGGGGCAGGAAGTTGGCATTGGAATCGCAAGTTCTAATATCATCGTTTGGTCCTCTCAAAATTCTCCCTCTGAAACCTGACCCGCGTGTCCCGACGGCAGTTGATTTAGGCCAGCGGCATATCCCAGCCGAGATCCATCAGACAGACGGTTTGGTTCTGGTTCCAAGCGTGATTTGATGTTCGCAGGATCGTTCTTTTAGTGGCGGTGGGCTTTCTATAAAGCTGGACCGTCAAGACATTGTCTGCCCCTCTCGACACCAGGACATCGAGAAAAGGTAACTGCCCCTCAGCCTCTACTTTCATCGTAAACTTCACGGTGTTAAAAAGTGAACATCCTTCGCTTGTCTAGTGGGGACTCGAATCCATTCCTGAGTTATATTCAAAGCATTCATTAATTGGCTGTTTCTCCTCCTCTCGTTCAGATTTGTACGAGAGGAGGAGAAACAGCCAAATAATGAATGCAGAGAATGGGCCGGTGGAAGCAGTGCTGATGCGTTTATTCGAGTAGGAACAACATCGAAGTAACATTGGATTTTCCAAGAAATCATCGAAGGAATCATCGAAGGAAGCACATCTCGGGTTTTTGTTATGAATTTTCACTTTGCAATGAAGCCTTGAAGATGTCAGTCCATCTGACGAAACTAGTAGCGAAACAGCATTAAACAATTTCATTTAAAAGGAGAAAAACCTCAAATTGTAGATATTTGGTTGCTTGGGTTTTTCAGTGTATGAGGATATGGGAATGACGTGGCGCGCAATGCGTCCTTTGACTTCATAGCCTCTGCCGACGACTTCGAAATCTTTCGGATCATAAGGGGTCAGGAGGATGTCGAAGGCCTTCAGCGGGATGCAAGCGAGCTGAAACTTTGGTGTAATTCCAATGGACTCCATCTCAACGTGAACAAATGTCGGATCTTCTCCTTCCACCGCAAGCAATCACTGATCATGGCAGACTATCTAATAGGTGGCCAGCCGCTAACGAAGTCAACATTGGTCCGAGACACGAAGATGTCATTCTTGGATCACATCGATGGAATGGTGGCAGTCATACTCAATGCTTGGGTTCATCAAACGCATCTGCTCCAATATGAAAGACCCGTACGTTGAAAAGCTATCAATTGCTCATTGGTGCCGATCCTTCCTCGCCCAACCCATCATCCAGCAGATCGCTGACAATTAGACCAGACTCGGCAGAATACCACACCCACATCATCAAATGCGTGAGTTCGAAGGCAAGCCCAGCCAAGCCCCGCCAAGCTCCCCACCAATCCACGAAAATCGAAAAAATCTTCAAAGCAATTCAATAAGTCAGAACTCGCTTAAGGTTGGGAGGCCACTGGTCAAATCCCTACAAAACACTGTGTATATTTGGTTTGTTGTGTTTTCTATAATTTATTGAAAAAAATTGATATACTATCAATATAATATATTGATTTTTTTTTTGTACATCTAAGTCGACAGCAAAACTAGCAGATCTATGACATTGCTCACTACATTTGGTCAGAGTTTTCATGCTGTTTGCCTGCACTGGTTCATTGTAAACCCTAACCTTGAATCGTCCAGAGTTGAGTCACTAACGGCGAACGATTTTCATTCAAATATTTATTGGTATTGTTATTAGTAAAATGAGAAAGAATTTCAACGCCCAACTTGTACTTAAACGCTAATAAACACTTAAAAGGAACACATTTATCGAAAACTCAATTGGACTAAGATAATCGGCTACATCCTTTCATTGTCACAAATGCACGCGTGTGAAATTCATCGAAGGAATATTTTCTTTTCGTTTGAAACAATCAAATGGCGGTGGCGCCCTGAATATTGGCGGCACAATTGTCAGCTTTGGGACGGACAAATGAATCCAACTCAACGGGATCCATTTCTTTTATTATTCGATCATTCGGTTGTTCCAATTGACAGGTTCCTTTGCATTGTTAATGGTAAATTGCTTCAGCTCTGGTTTCAGGGAGAAACAATATGTTGGAAAACAATCAAAAACTGGAAACTCATAAAAATTAACCTAAAAAAAAAAATAAAATAAAAACTTTTTTTTTTGTCAAAAACCATTTTTAAAGTTCTCTCTTGAAATTTTCAGTTAGTTTTACAAACGAATGTACATTGTGCATTTTATCAAACTACAAAAAGTCCAATTAGATAATTGAAATGAGGAAATTAATTTATAAAACAAATGAAACTAATGATAAAAATAATTAATTTTTAAATTAAACTAAATTGTAAGTAGTAATTGAAAATATGATGTGAAATGAAATTTACTCATTCATTAAAAATATATTAAATATTTCTTGTGTGTGTGTGTGTCAAAAATTAATTTGTATGGTCTTCTCTGATTGGTGCTATGGCAATTGTTTCGGATGGGGCCAAGATATGGCTGATGAATTTGTTTAATTTGTCCCACAAAACGTTCGAATGGCCGTTTGAGCCATTCGAAAATGGAATTTCGAGGAAACATTTAAAAGATGTCCACTTTTTCTAACGAAACTACACATTCAAATTCAATCATTTTGGCAACTCAATTCTGATTGCTTTTTCAATCAACTCACTTTTCCACCAGTTGGATTGAGTCAAGCGTTTTCTTGATACCAGCCCGGAACTGTATCACCTTCAATTTCAGTCGCTTTCATCGAAAATCATTCTCGATGCTTTCAGTTCAATTAAATTTTGGTTTGCATTTGTTCATCAAACGACTTTTGCTTCACGACAATATTAAAAATTAATTTAAATTTTTTTTTTTTGATTTCTTTTCTAGGCTGTTCGTATATGAATCGGCATTGACGTTGATTCTCACCGGAGCTCGAAATTGAAATTGAAAATAGAATTAAATGAGAACAAGTTAAATCGTTGTTTGATGGAAGGGCCATCGTGAAGATTGAAAAGAACTTCCAACATGTGAATTAGAGGCCAGAGTCATCTGGCGAAAGAAAAAATTACAGAAACGGTAACTAAAAGTATTTTCAATTGTACGGCGAAATAAACAAACAAAAATTGGTCATAAATTTCAACGAAAAGAAAACATTTTTTTTTTTTTCCAATTTTAAATAATATCACAGGAATGTTGATTCCATCGGTGAACACCCAGCCATCGGTCCACGTAGGTGATGTCCGATGAAAATGCAAACATTTTGCCCATCGCCGTTATCGATTCATCTTAATCTTTGCGCCATTTGTCAAATTGCCATATTCTTTCTACGCAATAATTCGACGAACTTTTCGTTTTTACGGCCACAAAATCGATCTTAAACAGCAAAAAGAGATATTTATTCTACAAACATTCAATGATGGAAAAAAATAAATTAGTAAATGAAATGAAAAAAAAACAATGATGAAATTGAGAAAGGAATTCAAAACACGTCGTAACTACGATACTGAGAGATATCTGAGGGATTGCCCATCTAGATCTATGCCTTTTCCGTGGCAATTCGCATAATGCTTTCAATGCCCGAATCCTCATCGGTGCTATCACTTTGTCGATTCGAGCATCCGCGTTCACGATTCGACAATTTATTTACTGGCACCGGTGAAGAAGTGCCGGTCGTTCGAAGTTTCTCAACCGAATCATCAATTTGACGTATATTTTCATCATCAAATGGCTGTTGCTCCTCGACGGTGGTGTCCAACGGTGATTTCCGTTTGGCTTTATCATCGATATGCGTCGCATCAACGGTAGAACTAGCAAACGTGGTAAAGCTTAATTGTCGTTCCGCTGAGCTGGTGCTGCTCGAACTCAACGAGTCCATTGAACCGGTACACGATGGCGTTGGTAGTATTGAGCTTCCATTTTGGCCCTCATCATCTGCATCTCGATCATTATCCTCATCCAGTCTATCTTCTTCTTCCTCCTCCTGTTTGCTCTCGATGTCGTCATTCGTTTCATCATGCGAATCTGAGTCCAGGTTCAATGTCGTTTGATATGGTTTACTCAGGACCGTGGTTGTCACTGCTGCCGGGAACACATTCAATGGGAGACGCAAAGAGGCTTTGGTGTGGCATAGATCGCCCAACGATATCGTTTCACTCAATAGCTCAGCCTGAAAATAACGATTCGGTCACTCAACCAGTCCGGCAGCTAAACGCTCCAGCGAACTTACCGATTCACCGACACCGCTGTCCGGCCGGGTAATGTCTTCGTTTTTGCCTTGTTGAGATTCACCGTTTGCACTGTCACTATCCAAATCCTTGGGCCAAAGCATCGACAATCCTGAATACGATGGATAGTTTTCGTTGTGATCATCTTCACTCTGGAATAATCGCAACATTAATGTCCATTCTAAAGGTCTTTGAGAGGAGTGTTCCTACCGGAACTTTTGACCATGAGAAATCTGAGTCAGTTGGCCACGTGTGACACTGAGCATTAAATTGGCTTCCATGGAATGGTCGAGTCGATGATGAAATATTGAATCCTTCCAAACCATCGAAATCCCCACTGTCTTCGTCAGAACCGCCAAACGGTGAACTCATCGGGAACAAGCGCATCATTTGCGGTTCACTGTAGGCCGGTGACAATTGCATGGTCTCTTTTGGATATTCATACACCGAATGGTAGTTCTGCTTCTTGAATGCAACGCTACGACGATTTTTATTGGCACCATTCTGAAAATGATGGACGATAAATTTCGATTAGATGCAATTGACGGACGAGGATGGGACGTTTATCAGAATTTTCTCCGCTAGTTGTCTGCTCTAAGGATAGCGGTCAAAGGTGTGTTTTTCACTCTATTGAATTGGCATTTGCAAGTGAGAATGTGGAAAGCAAACGGAGAAATGCATACGAAACACGTCTACAAAATCGATTTTCAAATCGAAAATTCAAAGAAAAGTTTCGTCTTTTTTTTCTTTCTTTCCTAATTCCATAGAGACGATTGATTGAAAATTGATTTCAAACAACGTTCAACCAACAATCGGAAAACTGTACGAAAAACTTACGCTGCTCGATTTGTCGGGGCTCTTGAGGACTGATCGGGATGGCTGCGCCAACGAGTCCCATGAGGATGGTACCCATTCGCCTTCAGGATCCGAACAACTGTCCTCCGAAAGATCAACCGTTTCGTCATCACCTGAAATCAACATCGTTGGGCATTATTGCACTTTTTCAAACTTAATTATTAATTTTATTTTTTAAAAAATTATAAAAAAAATCAAAGAAGAAGAATGGGTCTCCTGACTTTAATTATCTAATGCAACTTTGAATCCCATATCATAATTTAAATGCTCCATTGCGGAACATCAGCTTAACTCTCTTTTTGTTTTCATTCAACTACTTTTAACTCATTCTTTCGCCTCGTACGATCATAATCGCTTATACTAAGTTTACTTTTGGGACCAAGAACTTAATATCATCCTTGCCAGGCGCTGGCACTAACCTTTCGATGAGACAAGTACTCTATCTTCGTGACTATTCCAAATACTGTCCACATCTGGGTCAACGGCTGATCCTCCATCCGCGCTCTTGTCGGCTGCGCCATCAAGTTTCTCCGATTTTGCATCCGGGGCCTCGGAAACTGAAGGTGGGGTGCCTTTGATGTACAAAAATTCCTCGCTGCTATTGCTATCATCTGCATCACTGTCCCACTCACTTGGGCCGAAGGTGGTACTTATTATTTCCGAACAAGGCCCCGTAAATCGGATGTCAGCGATTGGATGAGCCTAAAATCGATGGAAATTTCATTGAGCTTCTGATTGGTTGATTGGGCATCTCGATTCGAGATTCTCGAACGGAAACACTCACCCATGGATCTTCCTCACCGGACAGCCGACCCAGAACGTCATCGGCGATGGAGGCGGGGAAATTTTGTTCGTTTTGCGTGTCAATTTCACAAATGGTTGAGATGCGATTTGCGATTTGTGAATGTTTTGGCAGATCTAATGAAATGTCGGAGATTTTCTGTGGAATCGAATTCGAAATGAGCTGGCTGGTAATTGGAAGCCATTGAGCAATGGCGATTTTAGGTGCGACTTACGTAATTCGATTCACTGCTGTTTCGAATGATGTCTGATTCGAAATGAATGTCACTGTTGAATATCACAGATGTTGGATGATTTTGTACTTTGCATGCGCTTTGACAGTGACCGAAGCAAGCACCGTCGTTGCCGCCACTACCACAACAGCCACCACCGCCCCCGCTCCCGCTACCATTTAGACATCCGTCCGAAATCATCGAATCATTTGACCATTGGATGTTCGGATCATTGTTCTCCTTCCAATAATCGGACGTGGACGTCGGCAGCGATGTTGGATTTGTCGATTCCTTGGCATAAGCACTGTGACTAGACGCGAATTCACGTTCGTGATTCAAGAAAATCCATGTTTTCTCCTTGTTCGCCGAATTGTCATGCCGACCCGAATGATCGTTTTCGGTGACAGTTTTCGCGGAGTTGCATTTTGCAGCGGACTCCTCGACGGACTGCTCCTCGACGGGCTGCTCCTCGGTCGCCTTGACCTCTATTGATGCTTCTTTGATGGCAGCTTCGCCTGAATCGCTTGCCAATGAAATTACCGAATTGTTGGTGCCGCCATCAACAATCGCTTCATTTATATTTGTATTCGTGGCAGTGCTCACAACTGCATCATCGTCGACCCATTCCGTTTCGGAAATCTCCGAGACCCGTTCGTTATTGCCTTCACTGACAGTGTCATCTTTGAGATGAACCGAAATGCAAGTTTTCAAATCGTCCAATGTGTTTGTGGTCACCTCGATTGTGCCCGAAATGTCCGACGACAGTTGCTCCATCGTGTTGATGTCTTCGGAAAAGGTCTTTTGTTGCTCCGGCGAAAGTAAATCGCTGATGGCAATCACCGTGTCCGCGTTGATGTTCTCGAAATCGAACGGTATCAGGGTTGGGCGTCCGGCCTTTGGTCCCGCTTGAGACTCGTCGTCTTGAGACAGTGCCTCTTCCTGGGCTGTGCTCACCGAATCGTAGTCATTCGTCGGGGTTTTGCACTCAAGCAATTGTATGTTTTCCGAATCAGTGCTGCTGTGATCCAACTGCGAAATGCTGCGCGGCGAGAATAAGCTGTCGTCGCGATCGCCGAGTGTGTCTTCGAAATTGAAGAGCGTGTCATTTGAAGCCATCAGTGCTTTGGCAACACCCATAATCGCTTCGCCGGTATCTACGCAACCGGTGCTGTGCGAAGAGAAAAATACAGAACGATACCGGGTGAATAAATTGAGATCGGAAATATGAGAAATGCGTTGCTTGGCGCGCACCGGCCCGCAACCACCTACCTTGTACTGTCCAAACATTTTGTTTCGTTCATCACAAAGGTCTTGCACGTTTCGTCCTCGCTCTCTTCCATGATCGGCGAAAGCTGTCGCTTATAGTTTATGATCATTTCGGTTTGCGGCTCCATCTTGACGTTCTCCACCTCGCCATCCTCGTCATTTACTTCGGTGTCCTCATCATCGTCCGAGTATTCTGGCGGCGCCTGTACGTTGCCAGATGCGTGAGGCAGCGCTTCAGCCAATTGCTTGCGCAACGCATCGAATGTCGAACTCAAATATTCAGCATCCTCACCTTCGTTGGCATCCCCATCGTCATATTCTTCGTCCTCGTCTTCGGCATCTCCCATGTCATAGGTCTCATCGATGCCCTGCATTTGCGGATGCAAAAACCACGAGGCCGTCGAGGAATTTAACAGTTGCGGCTCAAGAATCTCATTTGGCTCCGACAACTGATTCATGCTGTTCGTCACGAATTTGCTCCACGTGTCCGATGCGTAGTTCAGCTCAATGGGCGTGTTCACGGGGGTGATCGTCGTCAAATCCTCTGACACCACGTCATCTTTGTCAATTTTGATCGTTGGATTGGACCGAACCCTAACGGGTTCTTCCTTCGTCACTTCGGTCGGGGTAGTTCGAATTGATGTCGCCTCGACTGGGGCTTTTTGAATGAATGTCGTTTCGATCAGCGTGTTCTCGCAATGCGAGAATGTCATGTCAGCTGAAGGTGGTGGGGTGAATTTGGCATGTGGCAGTTGAACGAAGGTTGTATTGGTTGCCTGCACGAACGTTTCATTGACGCCATAGAAGGTGGCATCGCACGATGGTGCTGGCGGCAAAGGCAATTGATCTTCGTTGGCAGTGTCGTATGTAGCGTCAAATATTATAGGCGGAGGTGGCAGAGGCAAGTCATCCGCGACGTCATTTCCAGTGGCCGTATACGTCTCATCAAAACTCTGGTCGATTCGATCCAGAAGGTTGACCTGCGGCTGTCGTGTTTCGTAATAGATCCTTGACTTGATACCCGGTGTGCTTGCGACTAGTTTCGCCCCGGCAAACATCCCCTCAATGGAATCATCTAGATTTTCTGGCAATTCGCTATTTGTTATTCCCGCCACCGACTCCTCCAACCCTTCTTCCACCTTAGACGATTGATCGGGCAAGCCCTCAATCTGTGTATAATTTTCGTTCAGAAAAAACGTTGCCTCATCTCCCACTGTCAAGGAAGGGGCATCGGCCTCAATCTCTTTGCTTTCATTTGGTTTCGTTTGAGTGTTGAATGCCTCTTGACGTTTCACCTGCACTTCTTCGACTCTTTTCTGACACTCCTCCAGCACACTGTCGACCAATTGGATGGCTTGTTCGTTGATCACCTCAGCATCCATCCGTTCGTTCACCACCGTTGGGATCAGTTCCTCATCTGCTTCCTCGTATTCGTCCTGAAAATCATATTCCGGCTGCAGAGATTCTTCTCCAGCGATTGCAAAGTCCAGAGCCCGCAACGCCTCTTCTACACTGTTGACATCGTCGGCTCTCCTTTCATACGTGTCTGAAACAGAGCTCTTTCTCGAACCGAATTCCATTTCGGGAGCTTCTCTATGCGACCCACAGGCCATCGTTTGAGATTCGTTCTCATGTGTTACAATGCTACGCTCGATTTCGACATGACTCGCAACCTTGAAAGAATCTCTCGTCAGATGTTCCACCTCAATCGCGTGAGACTTGGACCGCAAAGGCTCATCCGCAATGATGACGACGTCCTCAACATCGATACCGTTATCTTCAAATCGATCGTTCAAGAATGGATTCTTGACGATGACGCTGTCCAACTGTGGTGACAAGGGCACCGGCAGTGGTCGTATCGCCTCAATCCCTAAGTCGGATTCTGTGAGCCTTGTGTCTTGTTGCGGTTGCCGCACCATCCCATCAATGGGTATCGCAAAACTGGCAGACGATGTCATTGATGCAGCGCCATTCATTAAAGGACGATTAATCGAGTACGTTTGTGGTTCGTCGACGTTCTCGATTTCGTTCCGATTCGGAATATAATCAACGGCATTATTATTTTGGATGTTCTCCATGTCGGCAGGCGATATCGGTCCATTGTTGTTATCCACGGTCTCGAATTCATTATTGATGAGCAGGTTATTAGCAATTATCTGAAAAAAGGAAATCGATCCGGAATTATTCATCGATTTTTGGTTCGATTCACACGCTTCAAGGTGAACGAATGAACGCACGCGTGAGCTCTCTCGCCCTCCAACACACACTCACATTGTTCTGATTGGCCACCATGTACGCTGCACCACCGCCACCTGGCTCAGTTGAACCCCCCCGGCTGCTTTCATTTTGCGGTGATATAGCTCGAAATATCGGAAATTCTGTGCGAGTTGGCTGATCAACGGCTCCCGACTCATTTTCAAATTCCTGCATTTTCGAAAATGGATAAGACACTTAGACATTTCCGATTGACAATCTATCTCTAACAGCTAAATCAGCATTTGAATAAGCAAAAAATGTACTTTGAAAGAGACTGACGGCTACATCTACGAACTGAGAGGCGCATGCGAATTCCCAACAAAATGGAAAAAATCTATTCAGAATTTAGGACCTAACCACCTCTTCGTCTCGAAATGCATTCCGTAGCGAGAACGGCATGCTTGAAAATATGAGTGTGTGTGTGTATGTGTATCTGTATGTGTATGTGTACATGTATATGTATGTGTATGTGTATGTGTATGTGTATGTGTATGTGTGTGTGTGTGTGCGTGCATTGCATTCAATGGAAAAAAAAGATAAAGAGACATCGAATGAATCACGTCTGGACCGATGATTCGCATCACAATCGGTCGATGAACCCAGAGCATTGTCAAACAATCAGCCCATTGGAATGATTGCTGCGACTGACGACGATACCATTCTGAGCCATCGCCTCTAACGAGGAAAACTACACGATATATGTTTATTATGCTTATTTCTTTTTTTTGTTTTTCTTCTAAATTAATCATTGCGTCCACGAGGTTACAACCGACATACGATCAACAACAATCAGCCAATAATAATGAACAGAAAGTGACAAACAAAAAGGTAAATGGAAATGTTGTGAATGATAAGCCAGCGATAGGCGCATACTGAAAGAACCAAATTTCGATTCATCCAATCTACAAACTAATCAAAGTAATGATGGCTAGCAACCAGCACTAAATGAACAACAAGAACAACAACAACAATGTCTATCGTGAGTACCTTCCGGTCCTTAATTGGGTTAAGCTAAATCAGGGGAAGAAAGAACAATTCAATTATTGCAGTTAACTTGTGATTGGTTTTTTTTCTCGCTCGATTCGAGAATGAATCGGTGGGTTCGCAAAATATGTGAGAATTGTATGGTCTACGTGCGCTTTCATAAAAATAATTATTCCGAAATGTGAAATTAGAATTTAAAAAGGAAAACAGAAAGATAAAGCGGGCGGCAAATGAACAAAAGGTATTTTTTTTACTTCATTTTATTCATTTTCCATACAGTCTGTGAGATCTGATCTGTGACCTAACATGTATGGTTTTCCTGCCGCCCAACAAAACAAAAATCTAGCTAGCCTAACTTCTCTAAGAGAGGACAGCTATTCCGAATTTAGGACCTAACCACCTCTTCGTCTCGAAATGCATTCCGTAGCGAGAACGGCATGCTTGAAAATATGAGTGTG
>JANSTV010077049.1:0-39112 GCA_027564135.1 Lestremia cinerea | reverse complement strand
AAATTATTTTGAATTTTTAAAATTTTTTTTAAAAATATTTTTTAATTTTTAATAATTTTTTGAATTGTTTTTTCAATTTATTTTCTTTTAAATCCTATTTTTGACATAGTTTTTCCTCAAGTATTTTCAATTGGAAAACTCATCAACAAATCAATTACGATTAGGTTAGCAATTAGGACAAGCACATTCCTTTGGGACACATTTTCATTTTTGTGTGATTTTTCATTGTGATATTTTCCGTTCAGAAGAAAAAAATTAATGCTTTTATTTCATTTGTGACAAACTGAAATAATTTAACGATTCACAATTTACGAGTTATATTGTGATTGACCCTGTTTCGTTTCAAACCGTAAACTGGTTCCTACAAGCAAATCGCATGCATAATTGTGCAATAAAGGACAACAACAAATACAAACCATTTTTAGCAAGAAAATCTAAATGTCATTTGTCAAAAATCGATTTTATTCCAAAAAAAAAAAAACGGATAGTCAAAAATGCATGAAAAGTTGATGGGCAATTTAAAATGGATAATACAATTACCATTACATTTACAATGTAACTCAAAAAAGGAAGAAAAAAACCAAAAAAAAAAAACAAAACAAATATGCAGGAAGGGCAATGCGTGCCGCCCACTCGTAGTTCACGTGAATGATTTTATTTAGGCGAATCAGGGCGAATTCGACAATTTTAGCGAAACAAAGTCAATAGACATCGCCTCAAAGTGTGGGGGGAGGGGTTCTGTGGGGCTGACATAATCGATTCGATGGGCGAAATTGTATGTGAAATTAGGCAAGCCAAATGGTAATGAATGTTCGATTAATTATTTAACTCAATCAATCAATAGGTGAATAGTAAACGAGTAGACAAACATTGTAGGATATTTGAAAATTCAACCGCTTTTAATGGTCCTCCCACCTGCATGCCGCCAACCTGTTCTAGTTTCTGAAACGCACCACCTCCGTATCCTTAGCCAACTGCCCGTTGCCCAGTCCCACCGATATCATTTTCATGTGAACTTGTCGCGAAAACAGCAACTCTAGGCCAAAATCCAAATGAATCGGTTTGCCGCCCCAAATCCCTTTGGCGAACATTTCAGTCAATTTCAACTGATTTTTTTTTCTCGCAAAAATATTTATTTGAATCAATGTCATGAGCAATGGTTGCACAACATATTGAATTAAAAAGTAATTGAGAAATGCAGATTGGGTGTTTTATTTGACGTTTGACCTTGGCTGGAGGGCCTCAGGGGTGAAGGTTGATGAAGTTGGTGACCTCTTCCAGGAAGGGTTCCCGGCTATCAACCAGACCGATGTTGTGACCGCCCTCAAGGAACTTCAGGATGGCACCGGGGAAAGTGGCCTTTATTTGTTCCGTCTGATCAATGCTGGAATGGAAAGGTCATTGAGAGAAGGCAACTAAAGGCCAGGATCCACAACTCACTGAAGCAGGTGAGAGTTCGTTCCGCCGACGAATAGGATCGGACCCCTGAATTGCTGCCTCAACAAATGGTCGGGGAAACTTATCAAATCCCCATGATGACGTTCCAAAGCGCCAACATTCGATCGCCATCTGAAGCTGAAACGATTGCAAAAGCGCCATCAACTCGTTGTCAATAGTTGTTGTTGGGGAGAAACGTCAATTCGAAGGAAATCCAGTTTTTTTGGAAAAAAAAATCTTTATTCAGAAACAGCCTAAAAATATTTCAACAAAATCATAAACAACAATCAGACCCAGCACCAATCACGCATTGATGAACCCAAAGACCAAATCCAGGAATTCAGTGGGCTTCTCCACATGCACCAAATGGGAGGTGTCCAAGAAAGCTATGTTGGCCTTTGGGAAAATTTCACGAATTTTCAGGATTTCATTGACGCCTCTGGAAGGTAAGAAGGCGGTCAATTGATGTGCAGGCTGGTGGAGTCATCGGCCAGAACTTACGTTAAATAATCGGAGCGGGTGCCACCGATAAACAGCATCGGTCCGTGGAATTGCTTGTTCGCCAAGCTATCTGGGAATCGAGCAATGTGCTCCACGAAATTCTCGTGCAAAGCTTCGACATTCGCTCGCCATTTGAAGCTTAAAATGTTTCAAGAAGAATTTCGTTTCAGAGTTTTTGAGGGGGCGATCGATGGAGATCGATTGAGCATAAAAAGCGATTCGAAGGGGCCAAGAGTGAGAAAGCCGATGGGGTGGTTTTGATGGGGTGATAAAAGGAGAAGTAGACTCACCTGCCATCGGGCTCTCGGACCAGATTCATCAGGATGAAGTGTATCGTGGCGTCATCCCGGATGAAGGGCTTCAGTTGTTCCTCAGCAGAGGCTCGCCCTTCCGCCGAAGACAGCCCTTTCCGGACACGAACGTTGTTCATTGCCGCGAAGATCTCGCCCATGTTCTCCAGTGCTGGACTAGTGGTGACCGGGGAGACGTCAACAATAATCGCCTTCTCGACCAATTCCGGCTGCAAAACGACTGATCAGTTAGAGAAGCTCCTCGGGATGCATCCTCCCCAACTCACATATTTCAACGCGAACACCATCATCGCACGACCGCCCATGCTGTGGCCCATCACAACGGCCTTCTTGATGTCATTCTGCCGAAAGAACTCGACCACATCCTCCGCCAAATCCTCGTAGCGATGAGACAGCACATGCGGACTCTCGCCGTGATTGCGGGCATCCAGCGCGATTATCTTCCGCTTGGGCGAACTCCTCAGATGCATCGCCTTGCTGATGCTCTTCCAATTTTGCTTCGACCCGAACAGCCCTGAAATTTCGATTCTGTTCAAGGGGATGCCTCTTGGATGACCGACTCGAATTTACCGTGCATGACGATGACTGGCGCCGCCTCCATGTTGATGCCCTCGTACGAATGGAACGACATTCGGACCGGCTCCACTGGCGCATCGGTTGAAGCGTTGCTCGGACTCTTCGCGCTGTTTGGCAGCGACCAGTGGAATTGACGCACGAAAAACCCGCCGAAAGGCGAGTTCGAAGCGAGTTTGACGAATTTATTCATTGTCGTCCGGTTGCGTGTCCGATTCCGATACTGGGACGGTTGGACGCAACGACTGACGGTGAATTGCAATTGATTGAAATCAACGAAATCAATCAATCGCGAATGTCGTAATGTCGAAAATAACAAACGACACCCGGCTTTGACAGGACGTGTGCGAGCTCGAAACTGACATTGAAATGTCAAATTTGATGTTTCGAGCGAATTCGACCGACGAGTTGAGGTTAGAACAAAACAAACACAAGTCGAAATCCGCGTTAACGTTGCAATGTCGGGCGAGCCAGAATCGAAACGTCGCAAGGGGAATCCCAACAAGGCGGCATTTTTCAAGAAACAAAGCCGACAACGATCGTTTTTGGAGCCGGGACAACGTGGCTTTGTGGCGACGTGCAATTTCCGCGAGAAGGAATGCGTCCGCGAGTGCTACAACATTCTGAATGAATACGCCAACGAGTTGTACGGGGTCGAAGCGCCGACCGGAGCGAAGGCTGTGAAGGCCACGGAGGGTGATCAGGAGGAGGAGGAGGACGAGGAGGAAGAGGACATTTCGACGCAGCTCGAGAACGAGATTAAAACCTCGCTGGCGGCCAACACTGTCCGCCAGAAGCGATTCCAGCAAGTCGACACAGGCACTGCCAATTTTCTCTTCATCAAAACCTCGGTCGACCCCTTGGAATTGGGTGGGAGAATCGTTGAATCGCTTTTCGAAACGAAAAAACAAAAGACACGCCATTTGCTGCGGTTGGTGCCAATCGAGACCGTCTGCAAGGCCAATTTGGAGGACATCACCAATTGCGCGGGCAAACTCTTCGACAAACACTTTCTCAACACAACGCCAAAGACGTTTTCGATAGTCGTCAATAAGCGCTTCAACAATCAATTGGATCGGATGACGATAATTCGCGGTGAGTGAAAGAGAGGGAGCAATGTGAGCGTTGTGATCATTATGTTTCTTCTTTTTGTAGAGCTGGCCAACATTGTCACGTTCAAGAACAATCAACACAAAGTGGATCTGCAGAATCCCGAGCTGAGTATCGTTCTGGAAATCAGCAAAGGACTCTGCTGCCTGGGCGTTCTGCGGGAATATGTCAAGTTCAAGAAGTACAATCTGGTAGAGCTGACCTCGAAGAAGATTGTCGAGGAGAAAACTGGGGAAAAGGAAGAAGAAGCGTCGAAGGAGGAAGAGCCACCGAAGGAGGCGGAACCACCGAAGGAAGTCGATGAGACTAAGCCAGTCGGCGAGGAGTAGTTAAACCGACCAGAGGGACGAATTCAAAATGATATTTTTGTAATAAAAAAAGTCAATAAATTTATTATTTTCCCATCCACTGCAATGTTTGGTAGACCAGCTGCTTGGTGTCGGGGTGTTCGTAAGCGAAGACGCAGAATTTGTTGACGACAACACTGAATCGCCCCCTCGCAATGAATGTAGACGTGGGGATCCCCAGTTCGGCCACATCGTGGATGACATGCACAACATGCGACGCATGAAAATACAGCTGCTCGCCGGGGTAAATCAGGAAGTCGCACCCGAACGTCTCTCCCGACGTCAACCACTTGCCTTTCTCCCACAAATCCACGAAAACTCTGTACTTGAGGGGGTCGACTGGAGCTAATTCCTGCACGGTCGTTGCTTCTGCAATTGAAACACATTGACGGGTTAGTCGAGAGGTCGCCGACGATTCAAAGACCAACCCACCAGTCGCAAAGGGCTCCCCCGTCGGCAGTTGAATGGGAACGCTTTTCTCATTGAAACTGTACGACTCTCGGATCTCCGTCAAGACGCTCTCCGCGGTGATACCCTCCACGCTCTCCCCACGTTTCACAGCCTTTTTCCGTTTTCCCTCCACGATCTTGTCGACCACCAATCGGCTCTCCTCCACCTTCTTGCTGCGATAGAATTCACCCATCTCAACTAGATGGTCCTCCTTGATCTGCTCATAGGTCAACCGTTGGTCCTCGCTGGGCACCGCGAAGTTCTTCTCCAAAACCACGGCGAAGCCCTTTTCCACCAGCAACTGGGTCTCGTAGGGCGTATAAATCGCCGGCAGACCACGCAAATTGGAATTTCCCGGTGACGAGCCGCATCTTCCAATCAGTCGACCAACAATTCGATGTTCACGACGGATTTTCATGTAATCTGAAAAGGGCATCGCGTTGGCAACTAGCAAACATTCACCGGCAATGCTGAAGCACTCACCTTCACCGTTGAAGATGTACGTCCGATTGTGAATGTACGTCAGTGGAATTGGTTCCATTTCGATGAACTCTCGGAATCATTCTCACTCAAGCTTCGGTCACAATCAAAACAACAGCAACGAGGTTAAATTCGAACGAACCCCGGCGAATAACGGCAACTGTCACCGAAATCATTAAACGAATCCACTGGATGCCGCTTTGAATTCGCCACGCCGAAAACCCTGTCTCTGTCACACCAAAGATGGCCATTTTGAAATATCTCACGGACACATCGAAAACATCGCATAGATTCGATGTAAAGCGTTGAGATTCTTTCAGTGTGATTGGAGAGGCCGACTACAGTTCAGTGTCACTGGTAACGCCATTAGAAAATTTTCGCAGCTCGTCGGCATGTTCGCTTGAATCGAACACATCAAATAGACACCGAATTTTCGTACTGACGGACGAATCGATCGAAGCGATATTTTGATAAACATATTACGGATTTAAAAAGCAAAGTAAAATCTTTCGAAAGGTGCCCAAAACACCACTGCGATTGATTTCACTTCATCGATAGCGTACAATAAGGTAAGCCTAAGAAGGTTAATACAGTGTTTTATTGCAAACAATGAATGTATACTTGAGACAAATTGAATCGAGTCGAGACGGAGCGAGTCAAACGAAAATCAACCCGAAACAAAAAAAAAAAATACGAAACAAAAAAAAAACAAACAAACCACAATTTGGAAGCCCCAAACAGCCAGTGGAGCTGTTGAACCAGATTAGCCAAGCGAAATTTCCAAGCGAGAAAAAGCAAAATCAACGAAAATTTGTGTGAATTTCAGTTTTCTTGAAGCGAAACGAAGAGCATTCTTTTCGTCTTTTGAGAAGCGTCAAAAAAAAAATCAGTCATGGTGCGATCAGTCAGTAAACGCGAAAAAGTAATTCGTCGCAGGCAGCAAATGCAAAAGAAAAATGCAAGAAATGCGAAAAATTGAAACGAAACAAACAAAACCAAAATGGACTAAGAACATTCTTGTGTTAAAACTGTGAATTGCAAAGTTTGAAATTCCGGATTGCGACAATCGACCGGGAAAACAAACGAAAAATAATGTTCGTCGCGTATTTTTCCGAAGTCTGAAATCAACAAAAAAATTTTTGTTTAGCAACAAAACAACGCTACCGAGAAAGTCTGTCGTTCGAGTTGTCATCAAGTTCGATCGAAATCGTCGCCTGTCCGATGGCTTGTCGAGCCAAGTAAAGCAAAAGTGAATTTTCAGTTCTTGTTCTTGAATCGGCTTCAGTATTTGTTTTTCCAAAGCGAGCAAAGCAAAATCGAAACGAAACAAATTCGACAAATTTTTTTTTCACGTTCTTGTTGTTGTTGTTGTTGTTGTTTGAAAAGTAAAATTGAATTTACAAAAAAAAAAAAATGGTGGATCTTCTTCAGTACATTTCTGTTGTTTCAAAGGTAAGAAACGGATTGAATTAAAAAACCAAACAAAAAAAAAAAAAAAAAAAAAAAAAGAAAAAAAAAACCAAAAACCAAATGAAATCAAGGTGTATTTAAGGTTAATCAAACAGGATGGATTCATTCGATATGTGGCTATTGTGGCGGGGAGCCGTATTCGTTTTGTGGTTGCTTTCATTATCGCCGAAATAATCGATATGAACCGTCGCATTTTCAGTGTTTCCTCTTGGCTTCGGCGGAGAAACCCGTTTCAGCCTTCGATAACGATTCAGTCAAAGAGTCATTTCGGTAAATTTCGGCACAAGGCGCTTGTGATCGATTCGGTGTGTCCTTGTGGGGATGCGTCATCTCGAGTCCATCGCAATATTGCATTTGATTGCCTTTGCCATTGACGGCGATTAGTCTATCGAACTCAATCGACGTTGGCCGCCAGTAGAAAGACGTACCGGGTCTTTTCCAACTCACTCATCCCCTTTCGCGCATCTCGCAATGATTTCCATCCATTGAATGTGCCTCGCAAATGTCCTTCGATATAACGTACTTAATCGCAGTGTATTTTCCACGCAAGATTTCATCAATTTATTGAAATTTGTTCCTTTCGAAAACAGGTGGCCGTAAGTATGCCATTTATGATAGTCTAATGCGGGTGTTTGAATATCCGACTGGGTGATAGCAATCTAGCGTTCCTTGAAGCGTGCTCGCATCGCAATCAAATCGATAATTGAAAATTCTCATTGCAGACGGCACACAGATGGAAAGCGATGAATCACGACCAGGCTCATCAGCCTCGAATTCATCGTCGTCATCGGGTGAATCGAATAACGACGGTGCCAACAATGGGACACCCAATTCCTATGGAAGATCTCACTCGAAATCCAGTTCGGCTAATTCGAGTCGAAACAATTCACCGGACTCGTCGCCCAAGTCGATGAAGGGTCCACGATCGCCGGACGGTCCAAATTCACCAATGTCTGCGGCTGAGGATGACAACAAATCGCTTCGTTCCATTTCGCCGGATGAGGAAATCAATGGTGGACAACGATCACGATCTCAGTCGAGAGAATCAGTGCGGTCAGCTGCGTCGGTTCAATCGGCTCGGTCGAACCAGTCGGCTCGGTCGGTATCATCAAACAGCAGTCACGACAGTGGTGCTGATGATTCGGCCAAGTCACCACGACGCAGCAGCGAAACGTCCAATCAAAATCGATCAGTTTCACGGAACCAGTCCATTTCGCCGGCACGAAACACCAATTCGAAAAGTTCTCGAAATTCGAGCGTGTCGAGTGTTCGCAGCGACGATGATGAACATCTGAAGGCGGACGATGTTTCCGAAAGTGAACTGGGCGGTGGTGGTGATTCGCGAAAGGCAAATGGCGACAAAGACAAGGACACACTCAACATGAGTCACGAAGATTTAAGCGATGTCAGCGATTTGGAAAGTGCTCCCGTCTCGCCCATCAAGGATGATGAGAAGGAGCCCGGCGAGGAAGAGGTAAGCCCACATCCAGCCTTCAGTTGAAGGGTTTTAAAACCGAAAATTCGTTTCGTTTCAGGACGAACCACCGCAATCGGCCATCGTGGATTTGCGACAAAAGCTGGACGAACGCAAGAAACACGGCAAGGACAGCAATCGGACAAGCAAGAGCAGTCCTTCGATAGTGGATGAACTGAACGACATCAAGGAGAAGAATAACGATGAGGACGCCTTGGATTTCGAGGCGGAAGATGGAGAATGCAATGATGACAAGGAAGAGACGAAGGCTGAGGTGAAGGAGGTGGTTGTCGAGAAGAAGGATAAGGAATCGGATGGGGAGCTGGAGGAAGGCGAGGAGTTGGAAGAGGGCGAAGTCAGTGATGAGGACGAAAAGCGTCCGGAAGAGACCGAACCGAAGCCGGTGTGTCGTTTCTACACGCGCGGCCAATGCACGTGGGGCATGAGCTGTCGCTTCCTGCATCCAGGCGTCACCGACAAAGGCAACTACACGATGTTCGACATGGTGCGTCCGGTTCCAGTGGCACACAGCGGACCGTTCAATTCCGGCGGGGGAGGACCGGCATACAACGACTACCGATCCGAACGACCCCCCTTGCACGCCCCCGGCAACCATCACCCATATGGTGGGGCTGCCGGCGGTGGCGCTCCGCCACACGGTCGTCCACCAGCGGGAGAGCCAGTCATCGAAAGTGCTTGGGAACGCGGCTTACGCACAGCCAAAGAAATGATGCGCAAGGCGAACAAACGCAAGGAACAGGACATGGACTTTGAGGACAAGAAAATGAATTTGTCCGCCTCGCAGGATGAGCTCGAACGTGACAATTACTATATGCGGGATCGCGTGAGTCCAGAAGTATCGCCGCCGGCATTCCCTGCTGGCGGAAGACCGCTACCTGGGCCAGGGCATCCGCACCACGAAATGACCGCGTACAGCCCTCCAGCGAAATACCCGGCACCGCGCATACCTCCACCATTCGAAGAAGACGCCTACGGACGCACGCGCTATCGTGAATTGCCACCACATCGAATGCCTCAGTACGAGGACGAAATTATCGCGGGCAAACGACGTATTCGGCCAGCTCGCGAGGTGATTGTTCAGCGAGTTGAGCCTGTTGGTCGCGGAGACGAGTGGAATGATCCTTGGATGCGTTCCAAATCGCCCGGACGGGAAAAACGATCGAAGCGTGATCGTCGCAGTTACAGCAGCAACTCATCGTACAGCAGTTCAAGGTGAGTTCAAGAACCGGCGCGGGCTGAAGACTCCTCGGGATACATTTCAATTCCATTCCAGCTCATCTCAGTCGGGCTCAAGCTCGGGCTCGAGCCGTTCACCCACACCGACACGTCGTCGACAACACAGCAGCTCACAAATCAATCATAAATCACCGGTTAGGGGTCGCCACGGAAAGCGATCTCCAAGTCCACCGCCCAAGAGACGCCACTCACCAGGTAGGTCCACTCTCCCCACTCTCTCTTTCATTCAATCACCAAAATGCTCACATTCGAATTTCCTCACCCACGCCCACCTCAATCGAATCAACCGGGCAGCTCACAATGCGTCCCAAAGTAACAAAGAGCTGCATTTCGAAGGCAAAAAGGATTCAAGAAATCATTCAGTCGCATCCAAACGTTCAAATGCAGCCATAGGTATTTCCATTTCATTCGTTTGATTATCATTTTGGCTCTTGCATTTGTTGTGACTGCCTCCAATGACGCACAAAACGAGAGCATTTTTATCAACATCATTTTGTTGTGTTTTGTTTCAGTGAGCAGACGTTCTCCACCAGTTTCAAAGAAGCGTCAGATGTCACCTTCGCCAGTAATCGAAAAGCGATCGGTTCGCTCGCCAGTTCCGAAGCGAAAGCGAGTAAGTATCGAATTCACGCAATCCTCATCTCATTGAAGCGACAAGTGACCCACATACTCACGGCTCCTTTTGAACTTTCAGCCTTCACCGCCGCCACCAGTTCCAAGGAAACCAATCTCGTTCACAATTGGCGGAGACAAAAATCGCAAAAAGAAACGTTCGAGTTCGTCTGGTTCCGGTAAGTCCAAGCTCGCAGTGCTGAACTCCCCAATCTGGATTCAAAACATTCAATTCCGCAGGCTCCTCAGATTCAAGCGGTTCGGAAAGTGAATCGTCGTATTCCTCAAGTTCGAGCAGCTCTTCACGGGAACGTTCAACCTCAAGACCAGCTCGTTCTCGCGACAAGACCGCATCCGAAAGGAAATTGATCGCCAAGAAAGGTAGGTTCCCTCGGAGATGGCGGAGTCTTCGACTCTAATTCCACTTTCAATTCCAGCTGAGGCAGCCAAAAAACGATCTCCAACATCCGGCGATAGCAAATCTGCCGCAGCGGCGAACTCAAAGGAGGCAAATTCGAAAAAGACGACCCGACGCGAAGAACTATTGAAACAGTTGAGGGCCGTCGAAGATGCAATCGCACGAAAACGCTCGAAATTGAATTAGATTTTGGGACGGCGCACATCCGCCAGCGATGGCATTTTCCCCTGCAAGCAACCGCAACCATCCAACCAACCGCAAAACTCTACAGACGGGTCTTTTCGAGATTCAATCGACGTGTGATCGTCGCATTGTCACACACACACACACTTACACACACACACACACATACATACACACAACCGAAACGCCATTGTTTCAACAATATTTCTGTTCCAATTTTCACACAATTTTCCTCATGAATTTCCCGTTTATTTTTTCCCTCCCGAAGAAAACTCCTTCAACGCATTGGCTAATTTTTTTTTAATTTTTTTTTTTTTTCGTTGATTCGGGCAAAACAGAGACGTAAACATTCAGTTATTGAGAATTGAGAATTGATGAATGTTCTCGCGTAGATCATATTTTGGAAATAAGTCAATTTTATGTTATTGTAATCATCCAATGTAATCGATTCAACATGCGAATGTCAATGGGCATTCCGATGAACAACATTTCAATAAATTAATCAAACGATTATTGATTCCATGGAAATACACACAGATCACGTGGCTGCTTTCATTCAGATTTTGGGGAAATTGCGGTTGCGACGTGAGTCGTGACGTGATGGGGGACGACAGTTGATAACCCTCGAAACGATTGGCCTTGCAATCGGTGCAAATTGTCTTCTGAATTGGATTTTCCAGCTGATGCAGCTGACGACGGAAGTTCGATAACGGCCGTTGGTGGGCGATAAAGCAAAGCAGGAAAACGCAATTTCTATTTTTGATCATTCACCGAATCCGGGGGGACGAGGCAATGTCGCGCAGCAAATCACTTCGAGTAATCGAAAAATACTATTTTTCTACGAGGTTTTATCAGACAATAAAGCTTGATAAGATAAGTTACAATTGAGACGAGCTTGTAGAAGGGAGCCATTGCTGTTCTGTCTGAGCCGTATGAGTCAACCAATCTCTTGCAAAATCGGATGCTTCCGAACTGGGAGATCCTCGTCGGTTCACGCCAGTCTCACCACCAAAACAATCGAAGCTTTTCGAAGAATTCCTCTGAAAAAACCAGTAAATTACTTATCTCCCACTCAAAGTACTCACCACAAATACTCGATACTTGAAGACTTCCCCATAAATCATCATCACAATCGACGCAATCAACCTCCGAGCTCCCATCGTTTGATGAAAACGCGTATCAATTCCAAAATGATCATGCAATATCATTCGTTTTGATGAAACAAATTAACGCCTATTTATTCACTTGTCATTCGGGAATTTATCGAATGAATGGTTGGAGAATAAATTGATTAAATTGCAGGCAAGCGCACGCGTATCGATCTGGAGATCAGGTCGGTTTTTATCGGCCGAGAGTCGCTTCGTGGCTGGCTGGCGATGTCAATGAAATGTTAATTGTCATTAATTGCAAGCGGAGCAACTTGAAGTCGATGTTTACAGAGCGTGCTGCATCCAAAACTGCTTCCTCATTGAGTACACTTGGCGTGAGTCAACAAGCGAAACAGAAGATTACGTCAGGAGAAGCTCTGGCGCGGGTTATCTTATCAAGTCGCTTCGAGAGCCGAAAATCACCTGGAAAATCGATACTTTGCCTACGTTGCAAGTGCAGTCACCTGCTGGACACAGCTCTCCCGCGATTTTTCACGAGACCTGAGACCGACTGACAGTTCGGCGACACAAGTGCATCCACACTGAGCGATCTCAAACATTCATCCGAAGGTGTTTATGCTCTACGACGCACCGATGATGATGCAGATTCTTTATCTCAATTGGTTGATTGAATGACGCCACCGACTAAGCCGGCTGGTGTAAATGTGTACGCTCTGTCGAGCCGTTTAAGACGAAGCATTGAACGACCTTGCGATGATTATCATCTGAGCGTTGACGAATGACACTGTTATTGCGTTAGCTTCGAGTGAAAGAAAGAAAGAAAAAAGACGGTGATATGGAGTGAGAAATGCACCACCAACACGATTGCAATCTTTCATGCAAGTCATGACGTTGCAATGTAATTTACAACTCACGGCGACCCGAAGCGATGCGGCACTTCAGACGCGAACCAATTTGCTGCTGTGCGATTCATTCATAGACGTCACCCAACGCAAATATACAAACAGACAGTGACAGTGCGCTGTGCGCGTGTGTTTGCGACATCACGTCTGTGTGATTCACTCGCAGACAAATGGTTCTGCTCAAATGAACGGCTTTTCAGTCGTCGTTTTGAAATCGTTGCGATCAGAACTGGATTTTTCGGGGCGAATTTATTTCAAGAATTTTTTTTGTTTGATTTTTTATTTTGGTTGAGTTTTTTTGTTCATTTTAATTTCTTTCATTTGGGTATTTGGTGAGTTCGCGGTCAAGAGAATAAACAACGGTTCACGTCTTCGACGAAGGTAAATGGTTGGTTGGATGTCAGACGGACGGAAAATTCGGCGAGGAATGTCATCGAACGCCACGAGTGAGTGAGTTGTGCAATAGCAGCCGAGCAGTCGAGTCGGTTGATTTATTTTCGGAGAAAATTGTACGAACTCGATTTTGGGTCGATCGTTGCTGTGACGACTATTCGAATCATATGATTGGCGTTCAATCAGTCCTTCGCAATCAGGGGATGGCGTCACATTAGTCGCGCTATCAAATGTCATGCATGTTCGAGTGATGCGGTTTTTAAACTTCGCAATCGGCTTCTTTTCGATGAAACAAAAAAAAATAATCGGAAAATGTGAATGCATCTCCCGTCGTACGACACCAGTCCGCCTAGTCGATCGGGTCCAATTTCGCATCGGATCCAATTCCACACGTGGAATTCTACCTGAAACCGCTCGAATGTCTCTCGTGCCGCCGCGAAGCAACTGCGGTTATTCAAAAATCCCCGCACCGCCAAATCACAGGAAGACACCAGCAATTTAACGCTACGAAAATTTCGTAATTTTCCGTCGATCGATCCGCACTCGTATTGGTCACGATGTGTGTCAGTTAGATAATGATCGCGTTCATTTCAAAATCTAGCGGAAGGAGGAAAACTAAAACTGGTGTGATCATTCATTCGATCGGTCGTTCACCCAAACTCATCACACTTGATCGATGATCTCAAGTGCTTTAGATCGCTCTGCAAAGCTGGGGCGCTAACCCACCAAAAATTTCAACCATAAATCAATCACCAATCTGAGATCCAACGTAAAAAAAAGCGTCGCGTGCTTGTGCGAGCGATCGTGTGATGATCATGAAAATATCGAATAGCGTTGCTGACACTACACCAGAGGGAGAAGCGAGAAGAAACGTTTGAACGAAACAACCGACACGAATGAATTGTAAATTGGCGATTCATGTCGGAGTTGCGGTTTTAATCGCCGCCATTAAGCGAATGGCAACATTCAATTCAATATTCAAAGCAAACAAATGTGTTGTTGTTGGTTCATTCATTCAAGGCCTTCGAACGTTTGTTGTGACAATTTGATCAATTCGAATCGAATGAGATGCGTCGCGTTTGGACGATCATCGATCGTGAATATTCGCTGGCGATCGCTCTGAGTATCACTTGGTCCGGGGCAAGCTTCTCTTGGACTCATTTGAATTCCTGCAAGTCATCTCAATACGCAAATTACTCGAGTCTGTCTCCCTCTAGCAACACTGAATCCGAGACGACGATTAAAATGTGATTAAATTTGTCGTCGGCAAATTACTGCTGCGCACAACGAATATCTGCATGCCGATAATACCAGCCGAAACGCTATTCAATTACACCACAAACATGTGTTCTCTTCAGCGGAAAAATGCCGAGTTCGCGACACGCGTCGCTTAGCAAATTCGATGGTTACGAAAAATTGCGTGATTGCCTCGAAATGGCGTCAAAATCGAGCGCAAACATGAAGAACGTGTCCTCAGTTGACCGCGGAAACCTTGACCATTGTCATTTGATGGCAGACATCTGTCGGGCAGTCAGTTGCTAGCGAGTTGTCGAGTTGACGAGTTGATGAGTTGCCGAATGTTGACAATTTCCGCTAATTGAGTACTTAATTTGCAGAGCACACCGGAAACATCGCCTCCCAGAAACGGAACCTCATCTGTGATAGAGACAACCATCCGCATCCATCCATTTCGGAATAATCAAACAGTGATCGAAATCTGCCTAAAAGTGAACCGTTACAATCGTTCGAATGCGTGCCTGTTGTTGTGGAATGATAACGCACAGCGGCGATCAATCGCGTATTGTGTAACAATTGTGGGTGCGACGCCAGTGTATCATTGTCCAGCAGTGTGGACGCACGTATCGCGTGAGCCAAATAAAGTTGAGTGACTTTTCGGAGTTGTTCGTTGGTGCTCTTCGTCTTGTGTGAATCGAGCGGTCGACTTTGGCCAGTTGAAACGTAACGTACGCGCATTGATGAGCCACAGTTGGAGCTGCTACAATGGAATCGACCAAACGGAAATTCGCACAAAATCCCCGGGAAAATGCAAATATTCTGGCAGTTTTGTTGTTTTACTGGACGATACCGATATTCAAAAAGGGCTATCGCAAAATCCTCGAATTGGAAGACATTTTTCAACCGTTGAACGCTGATCGGTCGGAGGAGCTGGGCGACCGATTGGACAAGTGAGTATTTTTTCATTTTTTTTTTCTGCCGCGTGACCTTTTCGAAACCTTGAGTAGTTTGCCGTTCATTCTGCGAAAAAATGATGATTTGCCAAAAAAAAAAAATAAACGTGAAATAGTTTTGATTTATCGAAAAACACGAAAATCCAGTTTGAATTCGCCGGTTGCGATTTGATAGGTGAATGAATGGGCGATTGTGCGTGTTTCGGTGTGTTTTGGCGTGAGAGAACGTGTTTCTAACGTGAATAAACATGTTTTCTTTCCACACCGTCTCGCTCATGTATCAAAATGACTCAGCATTGATGACCGTTGTCAATTGTTCTTTCGATTTGCAAAAAAAAGAACTTTCGCAATATCATTGCGGCGCCGCTTGTTGACTCTCCACCCAGCCGCTGGCATCATCGCCATAAATAGCCCGTGTTGATTGTCTCAAGTACAATCACATGACACTGACGTGCAACCGATGCAATTCTGATAAGAAATGCACCCAACCATGTTGATTCGCACGCGGCCACGGAAACCAAACTATTCACTGAGGCTTTTCCGACTGCTAATGACGGCGTCGTCAATTCACTGCTGGAACTCCAACTCCAGCTGTTCCGCCAACAATTTGCGTTGATTAAAGTCGATTGATTGGCATACTCTCGAAATTGATACATCAATTATGGATAATTGGTCGGCTCAATGATGAAATGAGACAACATTTGCGTGGGCTTGGGTAATTGAAGGGCATAGGGTTGCGGCAACGATAAGAATATCATCGATTGATTTGCTTTGCCACACCGGAATGCTCACGGAAATGATTATTTTGCAGAACGTGGAAGAAACAAGTGAACGGAGAGAATCGACCGCGGTTGCTGAAGGCGATTTTTGCGACATTTTGGAGAGAGTATTTCCTGTTGGGATGCATATGCTTCGTGAACGATGTACTCATTCGGCTGGGGCAGCCGTACTTGCTGGGTCAACTGTTGCTGTATTTCAGGTGAGTCTCGCCAGTGAGCTCCCGTGGTGCACTCGACTCATTCGTCTCATTTCCCAACCGACTTCACAGAAAAGACTCGGACATGAGCCATCACGATGCTCTACAATACGCCAGTGGCATTGTCATTCTAAATGCAATTAGTGCCTTGGCGATCAATCAATTTTTTATTATCGGCTTTCACAATGGCATGAAAGTCCGTGTGGCCGTTTGCAGTATTATTTATCGGAAGGTGAGTTTGTGATAGTTGGATCCGTCTCAATTCAACTCGTCCAACTAACAATGACGATTTCATTGCAGGCCCTACGTTTATCGCAAACAGCGCTCGGCGATACAGCACCTGGCAAAGTTGTCAATTTGTTATCGAACGACGTTAACCGATTCGATATTGTTTCCATGTTTTTGCATGCAATGTGGACAGCCCCGTTGATGGCATTGATTGTCGGTTATCTATTGTGGGTTGAGGTGCGATGGGCGGGCATGATTGGCATTGTTATTGTTTTCATTGTTGTTCCCATTCAAAGTGAGTGTTTATCGTCGAGCGACGGTCCGACAGCAGTGCGTTTCAACGTTTGCAACATTTCAGGTTACACCGGAAAATTGTCATCGAAATTTCGATTGCAAACGGCACTTCGAACAGACGAAAGAGTGAGATTCATGGATGAGATCATCTCTGGAGTGCAGGTGATCAAGATGTATGCATGGGAGAAGCCGTTCTCGCAACTTATCACGCTTGCGCGTCGCATGGAATTGAAGATTGTGAGGAAGAACTCGTATGTGCGTGCTCTGTACATGACGTTCATGTTGTTCACCACACGCATGGCGCTCTTCTGCACGATCCTGTCGATTGTCCTGCTTTACGGCCAAGAGAATATCACCGCTGCGAGAATCTTCGTCATTTCGGCGTATTTCAACATCGTCGCGCACACAATGTCTCAGATGTTTGTGCGAGGAGTGGCCGAGATTGCTGAGGCGTTGGTCGCTTTTCGACGATTGCAGAACTTCTTGGAGTACGAAGAGAAGGAAGTGCGAATGATTTCGAACATTCCGAATGGTCTTCACATTGAGATGGCCGAGAAGGAGAAGCTCTTGGAGCCGGAGACGGTGGTTGTGGAGGGTATCGCTATTTCGATTAAGGACGCCACTGCACGATGGATTCCAGTGACGAAAGACGTGCCCGCGGACAAGGAGAGCAACGGGAAGACGTTCAATGGCATCTGGAAGAATCCAACCTTGGGAAACATCAATGTGGACTTTGCGAAGGGCAAGCTCATCGGCATCATTGGACCGGTGGGTTCGGGCAAGTCGTCCTTCCTCCAAGCTTTGCTGCGGGAATTGCCCTTGGAAAGTGGCTCGATCACGATTTTCGGGTCGCTTTCGTACGCTTGCCAAGAGCCGTGGGTGTTTGCTGGTTCCGTGCGACAGAACATCCTCTTCGGTCAGGAGATGGAACGGGATCGATACGAAGCTGTTGTGAAGTCGTGTGCTTTGGTGAAGGATTTCGAACAGTTGGAGTTTGGCGATCGGACCATTATTGGGGAGCGGGGATCATCCCTCTCGGGAGGACAAAAGGCTAGAATCAAGTAAGTGATGAGGTGAGGATAGGCTGGAGAGCTTCCGAATTAACGATCTTCGCTTTCAGTCTTGCGCGAGCTGCTTATCGAAAGGCCGACATTTATCTGATGGACGATCCTTTGAGCGCCGTCGATGCTCATGTGGGACGACATCTGTTCAACGAATGCATCGGACCGAAGGGGCGTTTGTCTAAGCTGAATGCCACTCGAGTTCTGGTGACTCATCAAGTGCACTTCCTGAAGGACGCCGACTGGGTTATTTCCTTCAAAGACGTAAGTCGACGGTGATCACTGACCGGCGATCTCAAACACTCATCAATTTGATCTTTTCCAGGGCAAAATCGAAATGCAAGGATCACCCAGCGACCTCGCCAAAAGTGGCTTTGACTTCGCTACCCTGCTCGAGTCCGAGGAGAACGATAAGAAAGAGGAGCCATCAGAGTTCAAAGGTCGAAGGAGTCGCACACATTCACGATCGTCCACAAGGTCAATGTCCTCCGCATCGATCCACACCCAGAACGATGAAATCGAAGCTGAAGCGGAAATTGAGGACGCCGCGGAACAAGTCCAGCAGATGGAGTCCAGTTCGAAGGGGAAAGTCAAGGGTTCCGTGTTTGGGAATTACTTCAAGTCCGGCGGGCATTCGACAGTGTTGTTCTTGGTGTTGATCCTGTTTCTGCTGGCTCAAATCCTGGCTAGCGGTGCTGACTATTGGGTATCGTTCTGGACGTCTCAAGAGGAGCTGCGAACTTACCACAATTCAATCGCACGATTGGAATCCGCCCAGAATGAGGCCGGCTCTGTCGAAGGTGTCACCGAAGCGATCGTCCCGGAGAACATGACTGTCACGACCGCGACAACAATTGAGGACACTCCGTTCCTGCTGAGCACCGAAATGTGCATTTACATCCACGGTGGTCTGATGCTGGGCCTCTTCACCGTTGCTATCATCCGTTCAGTGAGCTTCTACACGATCTGCGTGCGAGCCTCCCAGTCTCTGCACGACTCAATGTTCAAGGGTTTGATTTCGACGACGATGCGATTCTTCGACACGAATCCCTCCGGGCGGATCCTGAATCGCTTCTCCAAGGACATGGGATCGACGGATGAATTCCTGCCGAAGGCCCTGCTGGACGCCACGCAGATAATTTTGAACATGTTCGGTGCGATAACCGTGGCAGCCATTGTGAATCCCCTGTTTTTGGTTCCCGTTGCCGTCCTTGGCGTCGTCTTTGCGTTCGTTCGGAGAGTCTACCTGAAGACGTCGAAGAATCTGAAGCGACTCGAAGGCATTGCCCGCTCGCCGGTGTTCACCCACTTGTCCGCCACGCTGCAAGGACTGTCAACCATTCGCGCGTTCAACGCCCAGCAGATTTTGATCAGTGAATTCGACAATCATCAAAACACGCACACCGCCTGCTGGTACTTGTTCATCACAACCAGCTCAGCGTTTGGTCTCGTGTTGGACATCATGTGCCTGATTTTCATCTTTTGCGTGACATTCACATTCCTGCTGTTTGACACTGGCGTGACGGGAGACCGGGTCGGTCTGGCGATAACGCAAGCCATGGCGTTGACTGGCATGCTCCAGTGGGGCATCCGTCAAAGTGCGGAGGTGGCCAATCAAATGATGTCCGTCGAACGAATCCTCGAGTATCGGGACCTGGAGCCCGAAAAGCAACCAGACAAAGCGCGTGAGGTGGATGCTTCATGGCCGTCCGAGGGGCAAATCGAATTCCGTAATGTCTTCTACAAATACTTTGCCGAAAGTGAACCAGTTCTGCGAGGGTTGTCGTTTGTGGTTCAGCCGCATGAGAAAATCGGCATCGTCGGACGGACTGGAGCCGGAAAATCGTCGTTGATCGGAGCGATATTCCGTTTGGCTTGTGTTGAAGGTGACATCCTCATCGACAAAGTCAACACCGCCAGTGTTCAACTCAAAGACCTGCGTTCCAGAGTGGCCATCATTCCACAAGATCCCGTGCTGTTTTCGGGAACGCTGAGAAGGTTCGTATTTCACTGAAAAAATCTCCAAGAAACGGATGTTTATAGAGAATCTTCGTTGACAGAAATCTGGATCCCTTCGAGGAGTATCCTGATGCGGATATCTGGGCCGCCCTGGAGGAAGTTGAGTTGAAGCAAATCGCCAGTGGGCCAATGGGACTGCAAGCATCGGTCATGGCTCACGGAAGTAATTTCAGTGTTGGCCAGAGGCAACTGTTGTGCTTGGCCCGAGCGATCTTACGCAAGAATAAGGTCCTCGTTTTGGACGAAGCCACAGCCAATGTTGATCCTCAGTAAGTGTTCTCTCACAAAGCGACCCAAGAAACCGTTTTGATTCCTTCATTTCCTCCACAGCACCGATGGCTTGATTCAACAGACGATTCGCATCAAGTTCGCCGATTGCACCGTCCTCACAGTGGCTCATCGCCTGCACACGATCATCGACTCCGACCGTGTGCTCGTCATGGACACCGGTCGAGCCATCGAATTCGACACGCCCCACAATTTGCTGCAGAACGACCAAGGCATCTTCCGGAACATGGTCAACGCCTTGGGCAGCCAAGAATATGATCGTCTGGCGAAGATCGCACACGAGAAACAGGATTCTCATGACAAAACGGCCTGAAGAGGATCGACAGATCAAAGATGATTTTACATATGACTCGCAGACGGGGATCGCAAGCGAAACATTGCTGCCAAGTTCAAACTCTGACGAAATCAATTAGCTTTACTTCAAATCACCGTTAGCATAAGATAGTTCCCGCGGCGCCACCAGAGATCAGCATGGTTCATCCACTGATCGATTTTACGATGAATTTCTTCTTTTCTTTTTTAAATCAATTGTTCTTAAACGATTCCAATCATTCCGAGGATCCTTCCGGGTGACGCGAATCATGTCATGTGATCTATTTTAGTGTTTAAGAAACTCAGGTGTAATTCAGTTGGAAGCTAACATAAAATTTTTAATGATAAAATCGTTGTTTATTAATATTTTTTTTTTATTATTAAGATTTATTTATTGTTTTGAATAAAAGAGAAATTCTATCAATTTTCATTTCGTGGTGCATTTGATTCGCGACTAAATTCTCTAAAATAAATAACTTAAATTTAAATAAATAATCTTAACGAACTAGGAGCGTCGGCCCCGATGAATCACCTCCGCAAGCCGTCCCCGACCATTGGCCGCCAACTGTTTGAGTTTGACGTGTGGCCGATTCGATCGACCTCCTTGTCCGATTGGATGGTGTCACCGAAGAAATCGATGATTGGATGATAATTGTAGTTGACCCGTTTGCCCATGTCTGAGCCGGCGGTCGGCGGAAGCGGGGAATGGGGGATCTTCTTGGTCGACACCCCGGATGGAGTGGAAGTCAGTCGTCGTTTATTCGTGGGTCGATCGGTGGTCAAGTCCCCTGGGAAGGGTTTGACAGCCGGATGTGCCTCACTGCCAGAGATGGATTGATCGCGAAGATTCTTCCGGATGGGTCGTCGATGGACACGATTGGAGGATCGTTTGAATGATCCGATACCATCAAACTCACCGTTCGCCGGTGGTGTCAAGTAGGAGCCGAGTGAATGAATCGGTTGCTTCTTCTTCAATTTCTCAATGCGATTCTTCGCAACCTTCAACGGTTGATGATTCACCGGCTTCGACGTTTTCTTAAAGCCATTCGAGTATTGGTACGCGATCGATCCACTGAGCGCTTCTTCGTCCTCCTCATCGGCCTCGGTGATGGTGGAATATTTCGTGCTGGCGAACTGATAATTGTCCGACAGGTCTTGAGCGGCGGTGTAAGAATTCAACGGGGGGAATTTGTCCCGGAAGCCATCAATGTGACACGAACAGCAAGTCGGCACCTGAAAGATCCAAAGCGACAATGTCAGAACCTCGTTCGCAGCGAACGGTTGGATGTGACTCACCTTGAAAATGTCAACGTGCAAGCCTCGAGCATTGTCCCAACTCAACAGTCGATGATAATTGTAGATTTGAATGCATCTCGACTTGAAGTTGTCCGTTAGATAAGTGCACGATTCGTCGGGTGTGCTGCAAACGAAGCGAAAAGAAACGAATCGAAAATGTGTCAACGCCTGAATTTATGCAACGCCCGAACTCAATCTCAATCGGCAATCTGATTGAAGCCAAGTCGGGTTCAAGTCATCACTATTCGAAATGAAAAGTAGCGACGCGAACTTTCTCTCATGTGGCTGCGACGCGATTTACGTATTTCCAAATGGCCGTAACATGTTTCTCGGTTATTTACTCGTCTGTTTCTGCCTGCAGAGAGCCGCTGACGACAATCTAACTGTCAATTTCAAATGGCCCGACGATGCACAATTAGAGAAATTCCATTGCGCGTTAATGCATCGGTGCGGCAATTAAAAGAACAAGAAGATGGTTGCGCGCGACGAGTCTCATCACCGCAAAGACAATATTACCTGCATTTTTCCAAACGCAATGTTTGCGTGTGTTGACCTGTGTTGACGATGTACTTCCATTCGCCGGACGCGGAACGAGCTTTTTGCGGACGAGCGTAACGCACAATGCTTGGACACATTCCGCCGGGCAACGGTTCGTCTTCATCTTCTTCATCGTCTTCGCGACGTTTTTTATTGGCCTCATTTTCCTGGATTTGCGCTTGAATTTGGAGGTCGTATTGTGATTGGGCGGTGTATTCGGCGAGCAGAGCGGACATGGCGTACTTGTGCCGTTGAATGCTGCCCATGATTTGGTGCCTGTCGGGAGAGGAAGATTAGCATCGCTGTGTGACTGCCCACCCAAGCTCCAATACTCACATCGGATAATCATCGACGCGCAAACAAACATTTCCGAAAAGTTCGCAAGTGCGTACGGGCTTCCGGTACGGCGTTCGATATCTCAAACCGCCGGCAATCAACATTTCCGGTTCGGGTAGATTCTCCAACAACGATGAATTGCCCGATCCAGCTGCATTCACCGCAGCTCCCATTCCCGCGACCGTGCCATTGATCTCATTCAACGCGCGATTCTCGTACTCTTCCAAGGAAAGTGTTTGATTCGCTTGCGGCAATGTTATCTGAACGAACGTCTCCGATTCCATGGCATGTTGGTCATTGGAATCTTTATTGCCATTGAAATTGGTCATATTTAATTTTCTCTCGTGATAATTAACCGTCCGACCGTCTGTTTCCCTCTCGACCGTCGGATATTTAAGCGATCTTTCTCTTTTCGATTGGACCATTTTGGTTGGTTCATCGGCGACGGGTTTCGTTATAACGGCATCATCGCTGTCATCAACAAACAGTTGATCATTTTTTAAATTCGATTCTTTCGCCACGGCCTCAACATCAGCAACGACCATCACATCACTTTCAGTGTCAACGGGAAAACTGCGACGCAACGCTTGCGGGTGACGCACAACACCATTTTCCGAAATTCTTTCGTTTTTATTGAAGCCATCGTCTTGAGTCGCCTTTCGCACCAAATTCGCAATGTCCAACACGATGGGCAGCATCAGTTGTTTCCTTTCACCAAACATCTGTTCCACCTGGGCGAAAGAGAACGAGTGTGTCATTCACGGTGGGAGCCACACGACCGATAAATAAAACGACCCGAAATGGCGAAAAATCCATTGAGAAAGCCGCGGGATTTCAATCGAGAATTTATTCAAATTTCCAATCAACGGAACGAGGATGGAAGCGAAAGAAGAAGAAAAAAAAATCAAAATTATGTAAATTCCGATTGAGTTACACGCAAACGGGCAATGTGCGGTGGCACAGTACCGTTGACGTGACGTGTGGATCGAAAATGACCATTTCAACTCTTGCGCGCCGTGGCATTGACCTTTCTTGAACGATCTGATTTCGTTGCGGTCGCGTTTTTGCGCAAATCAAATTCAAAGTGGGGAAGTGACTTCTGGTTTTTTTGTAATGCGGAAACATTGCGTCGTATTTTGTCGAATCGATTGTTTCAAACGTGAAATTTACCTGCGCTAGATCCAGTTCGGCTCCAGCTTTGGCGCTGGTTTGGGCTGATACCAAAGCGGCCAAGGCGAGACGCTGTTGCTTCGATAAGCTCCGCAAAATCGGAAGAACCTGCGAGAACTCCCTGCGATTCCGTTGGTCTTTGGTGGAACGCACGAGAGCGTCACGAATGCGTTTCTCCTTTTCCGTGAAGGAGGACGGCTCATCATCGGCCATGTCCTCGATGAGGCGATCGGTGTCCAGTCGTTCGTGCAGCGTCTTTGGACCATCCTCCAGGTAGTCATTCGACGGATCGCTGAACTCGAAATCGGGCAGATCGGCATCTTCACTCGAACAAACGCACAACTGGCCGAGCCAAAAGGCCACCAGCATCACACACCACTTCATCGTCACTCCCGATCGAAATGCACTTGAACAAACTGCCTGCACTTGATATTCACGCGCACACTTCCGTCTCGTCTCGTCTCTTCACCAGCAAATGTAACAATGTTCTGCGGAACAGCGAGAGCGCGCGCACCACACGTTGTTTATTGTTTTCGCGTTGCTCGTTGAATGAATTTACAATTCGAAAATGTCTCAGCCACGGCTCGTTTCAGCGCATTTCAATTCGACACATGATTTGTCGGTAACCTTAATATCGGCCAAGTGGTAACCTGTTTTTTTTTCGGATGGCGAGTGCGTTGTCAATTGGATTACCTTCGGGGCCAAGACGTTTCGACAGACGTTGCGATTGAATTCGAAAATTTGCCGTTGCCAGACTAGTTGTGCATCGATTAATGCACTCTGTCGGGAAATTTCCAAGCAATTTTCGGTGGGTAATACTCACGCACTCACGAAGCCACGAATTGGATGATTCACTTGAGTCAGAATATTTCAACGATCTTATTCGGTCGGCGGCACTCGTCAGACTAACCGAATCGAAATCAGAATTCCATCCGCATTGACTTGTCGATGGCTCGAAAGCCATCAGCCGTGAAATCCGATACGTGCATTGCACGCTCACCAAACCAATTGAATTGGTATGCTCGTTTCGGCTGTTTGTGATCGTTGCGTTGAGACGAGAGCGCATCTGTGTCTGTGTTTGTGTGTGTGTGTGCGTGTGAATGAGCCAGTGCATTGTTTGCATTCATTTGGAACGATAGCAGAGATCTGGATGCGAGTCGGAATGATTTCTGGAAAAACCAGTGTCTCAGAACGTGTTCGACGCGGATGGGCTGATTGCATCGAGAAAAGTGAGCTTTGCCCAGTCGGCATTCTCGATCACCTCGGCCACTTTCATCGCACCGAGACGACTCTGCGGCACAACTCAACTCATCGCAATGCAGCGAATGCGCAGAGAGCGAAATTTGCCACTTCGCCAAAGTAGGCGATTGAGCGAATTCTTGCAGAGATGTGCGATGTTTATCTTTGCTGTGTTGCTGTGAATTGCTCGAATCAACAGCCAGCGATGGTATATGCGCGGCAACACAACACATCACACAAGCAAACAAGACAATTTCTCGATATGTGTCCGTGACCTACAGTCGCATGTGTTGCGCGCGATGTGTGAAGAGTAATTGGGCTGAAAGTAATAAAACAAAAGTGTTTATCGGCTCATCGCCGACGGTGTTCCGTTTTTTGAGATGAATTTCAGATGGATTTGACGCTGTCGATTTGTTGCCGTCGCATTTTCGTTTCTTCTTTTTTCTTTACTTTTGGTGAATTGAGGAAATGTAGTTTGGAACGTTTGTGAACGTTTGGTGGAAGTGTCAAATGGGTCGACGGTGGGATTTGAATTAAAAGCCTCTTTCTTTGATTTGCATGCAGTTTTATTGTCGTTTAGTCCGGGGAATGCTTCAGCCTACGCTTCGAGACGAAGCCAAGTGCTTATCTGCGGCTATCTCTCTGCTCCCGCCTGGCTGCTCTATCATCCCGCCTATCAGCTCGTTCTTCCCTTCGCCAGTCGATTCTGTCCCTTATTTCATCTCTCTGCTTGCCCAAGTCCTTCCTCACATCCGCGATGGTGTCGACGATGTCGCCAACTGTGTCTTTGATTGTTCCTCTCAACACTTTGCGCGTATCATCGCTGGCAGAGCCCAAGGCCTTGTTGGTTTCTCTCAACGTGGTGATTCCTCTGCGAAGCAATGGATTCAGTCAGTTTCGAATGGGATGGAAAGTGACTGCAGCGACTTAGGACTTACTGGCTAACGACCTTCGCCTGACGATCGAGCACTCTGTCGATCAAACCGGTAATAAGTCCTGCGTTGCTTGTCGGTAAGACCTGCGGACGGGATTTTTTTTTTTTTTTGATTTATTCCACGTTTTGCGATTCGACGATGAGACTTACAGCGACGCCAACCAGGGCGAGCAGGGCAAATGTGAAGAACTTCATTGTGAAATGTCGATTGAGAGTGTGGAGTGGCTGCTTTGGGATATTTATAACGATTCTAAGCGGATTATTTGCGATTCACGAGGATTGGTTCGCAGAATCGCATTTGCGTCGATAATCCCAAATATTGACACTTCCGTCGATCGTTTGTTAATTAATTTTCACTTTGCCACCGTTTCGGTGTGTCACGTCCGTGGGGTATGAATGAACAACATTTCGCTTTTTTCAATTTTCAAGTGGTTTTATTGCGGCTTTGTCAGTTTCAAACAGAACAAATTCTTTATATTCTCCTTCCTGAAACGACAGCACGTAATCCAGCCCTAGCGGTGCGGTCTACTGCATCGGCGATTCTTCCTAGGCCGGAAACAACCTTCCTTTGCCTGCGGAGTGATTCAGTCAGGAATTTGATCGGAAATCAAGGATTGTATTGTCTTACTGTCTGAGGGATGCGCCTTGTCGTTTAGGAGGCCTCTTGTGAGGGCTGTTGTGATCAGTGGGGTGGCGCTGACGGAATAAACCTGCCGAGACGACGAAAACAATTTGATTTTTTTTTCAAATGGATGATTTGCCTTCAATTGTCACTCACCGCGATGCTGAGCAGTGCGAACAGCAGGAAAATCGAGAATTTCATGTTGAGACTTCGGACTGGGTTGAAGCTAAGCAAACGATTGGGGGCTCGTTCTGGATTTATCAGATGATTTATAGTTGGTTTCAGCCGATGGTGAGGCGGATATCGAATTCAAAAAATGCGACACGCGTAATTTTGTAAAGACGGATGTAAGCAGCGGAAGTAAAAAAAAGACCCAGGCAGCAATCGTTCATTCGGTTCGATTCAGAGCAGAGTCGGACGTGTGCACCCATAGCCGGGTACATTTAGGGCTAAACTCAATGTCTGCTCGTTCGCCCAATAGCCTCGAACGCACCTGGTTATGGGTTCAACTAGTTCGACTCTGCTTAGAATTTCTAAGCCATTTTGCGAGGGGATGCTAGAGTGTAGCAGCTAGAGTCATCGACTGTCCACAAATGTTATTCTCACCAGAAGAGAAGAGTCATTTAGCGAGAACCTACTTGAGCTTCCAGGCTTTGACGACGATATTTGAAGCTCCATCCGTCACAGTCGACAACAACTGACTCACTTCGGCCTTTGGCATGAATTCCTCTTGTTGTTTCTAAACTAATAGAAGCTTTCGAAGTTCTTTGGCCTTTTTTGCTTTGCATTCTTTCTGAAGCAGAGAGCTGTGCCCCACAGGCATTTGCCACATTTCTTTCATTTCGCCAAAGCTCTGTTCTGAAATCGAATCGAGTGGAAATCGTCAAAAACAAGACTTGACCGCTGCGTGGCGCAAACCAAAGCGAACCCGGTGACTGCGAGCGACTTCATTGCGAAATGGCTTCGAGATCGTCGAGAAAACCCGATTGAGACTTTCAAGAGTCCGCCTGGCGATATTCACAACACAGACTTTGTAATCATTCTCAAGTTAGATGGGAATCGGTTCGCAGAATCGATTTTGCGTCGAGAATTTCAAATATTGGTTCTTCGGTGTGTCGATCGATAATTAATTCTCGTTTTGTCATCTTTGTCGAAAACACATCACCGAGTTCGAGCGTGGAATGGAAAAGAACAACATTTCGATATTTTTCAATTTGAAAATGGTTTTATTGCGGCGTAGTCAATTTCAAGTGGAACAAACTCATTCAAGATTTGAAATTATTCATTTTCTTCCTCCTTTCTTGTCGCTCGGGTCTCTAACAAGTGCTCCGACTACGTTAAATCCAGCCTTGAAGGTATCGTCTACTGCATCAGCAACATTTTTCAGACCAGCAACAACGTTTCTTCGCCTGTGGAGTGAATCGGTTAGAACGTTGATCGAAAACCAAGATGAATATTGACTCACTCTTTCAAGGCCGCATTTTGTCTGTCCAGTAGGCCTTTCGCCAAATCAGTGATGATGAGTGGGCTGGCGCTGACGGAATAGACCTGCCGAAAAAACGGTTTGATTATTCCTCCAAACTGACGAACTGCCTCCAATTGTCACTTACCGCGACGCTGAGCAACGCGAACAGCAGGAAAATCGAGAATTTCATTTTGAGAAATCGGAGCGAGCAAACTATTCAGAACAGGTTAAACGATGGATTGTGGATTTGTTCTGGATTCCTCGGAGTATTTATAGAGCTTTCGGCTCGAATCTTCGCTAATGTTGAGCCGGATGTTGACTTCGTCAACTGCGTCAATTGTAGCCTTTGTTTATCAAACATGTGTTCCATCGAAATTCCGAAAGACCGATTTCATCGGCGTCGCAATGGTAGCGCATCTACGTCTCAACGCAAAGCAATTCATGCAATTATTGCCAACAGAGGCCTTTCTTCAAGAAGTAATCGTTCATTCGATTCAACTAGAATTCGATAATAAAAAAAAATGGTCTCTTTTCGATTGTCCGCATCATTAGCCAAAGGCGTCCACAAAGCGATCGTTTACTTGAGCTTCAAAGCCTTGGCGACGAAACAAGGCGTGACGAGCACGAGTCTCATTTTGAAAGAGTGGCTTCGGCGTGATTGATGTGAAGAGGGATTGACTGATGCTCCTCTGTGGTGGGTTGGTGGGCTGCGGGTTTTATGCTCATTTTCGAGCAAGACAGATGTGGCAAATGTCAATTTGGGCAACTAAACTCAGCTCCGAGCAAACAATCGATGGACGTCAATCGATCCGAAATCCGTTCGAGGAATCGCTTCTTTGGTGGAACTTTGTATTTGCTCGCCTTTCTTTCTTTGAAGGCGCTGACGTTCATTTACTTTCGCTCGCTTTTCCGAATCAGCTCTGACGTCTGACAAAGACAATACGTTTGCTTTTAATAATTGATTCGTTTCTTAAAAAAAAATGAATTTTTACGAAATTGTCTTCGAGGTCTTGCTTATTACCATTCCAATTGCTACAGGACGATTCGGGGATGAATGCTTCCTAGGAATTGCGATTAGCGGGATAGTAACATTGAAGAAAGAGAGAGATAAAGAGTGAGGTGCAACTCCATGGAGACAGAGAGTGAGATGAAGAGAGATGGATAGCGATGGAGAGATATGGAGAGAGAAGGAGAGAGAAGGAGAGAGATGGAGAGAGATGGAGAGAGATGGAGAGAGATGGAGAGAGATGGAGAGAGATGGAGAGAGATGGGTATCCATCGTCAGTTTCTCGAGAACGACGTTCCTGACTTCACGCGGAATCATTCCCCTAAAACCTCGCAAGATGCTCAAAGAAAAGACGAGGTTTCCTTTCACAATATTTATTTCTCAAAAAGGAAGGAAGTAAAATGGAAGGAGTAAACCGCACTCATTGATCCCTCCTGCGCGGTCGCTTCTTCTTGGTTCCGTCGTTTCCTTTGTTTCCATCTCCCTTCTTCTTTGGCTTCTTGGTGTCTTTCCCTGTCTTTTTCGCTTTCTTCTTCTTCTGTCTGGGTGGCTCGGGATCGGGTTCCACAAACGCATCTGCAGCCGCTCTCGTTGCACGGGCCAATCTATCAAGCGGACGCAGTGTCAATTCAGCGGTGTCTCGGAACTCATCCATCCCATTCCTTAGGCTGAAAGGCAAAGAAAATGTGAGCAAACAAACGGGATTTGAACGCTCGTCTTTACTCACGCGTCAGCGAATATGCTGCCGTTATTCGTCGTCCGATTTCCGCGAGTATTATACGACGAATTCCTGCTGTAGGTTCTTTGCCTTCGAGTGCTGGGATGCGTTCGGTTGAATTCGTCGATGTCGAAGTCGGGGTCGTCTCTGTAGTCGTTCCACGCATCAGTGCCATTCAAGGCCTGCGATCAGATCAGAAAGAACTATTAATTTCCCCTCCAGCGACCATCGATGGGCAAATGGGCTTACCACGAGCACGGCGAACAGACACAGCTCCACTAAATATCTCATCTCGCATTCACCGAACGTTTTTGAGTGAACTTTTTCTGGCAGCGCTCAATGATCGCTGAGACTCGACTGTTTTCGAAAGCTTCGATCTTCCCAAATAAATTGAAAATTCCATGCTCCGCTTGTTTGCTTTTTCTGATCCAAACATGAGCGTTGTGAGTGATCAGCGAGTGAAACGAGGGTGCAAGGTTTGTTTTTCGCTCGAATCGAAACAAAATGTTGTTTTTTTTTTTTTAATTAAATTTTTCAAAGCATTTATTTTCGTGCAAATTGGAGCAGATGGTGGAGATGGCTAGCGTCCCCTGAGTGCTTTCTCGAGATGCCTCCTGGCCGCTCCATTCCTCTTGAAGATCTGATCTCGGCGTTCCTGCACGGCTCTTGGCGTCTTGGAAGGTGCTGCATCAACTGCTGACCAAATCTGTGGAGGAAAAATGCTTATCAAACTCAGTCCAAGTGACACTTCCGAAGCAACTTACGGCGACGCAGAACAGGGCGAAAAGTGCGAAAATTGCGAATCTCATTTTGTCCGACACTCGAGATGCAGTTCGTTGGGAATCAAGTCCAAGTAACGAGACTAAGCTAGCTGTCGTGCCTTTTATCCTGCAATTTGAGCTGCGCCCACATTGTGAAGGCATGGCCATTTTCCAACGAATAGGAATTTCGAAGCGCATCCGTTCCGAGAATTAATAATGTTTCGATTCTCATCATTTCCTTTCACCGTTTTCGCCGAATTATCGAAGAGAAAAGTTTGCTTTCCGGATGTAGGAAGAGTGTTGTGTTTGCTTAGAACTTCATTGATGAGATGAACCACAGAGGAGGAGGGGAAATGAGGGGTGCCTCATGTATCGGATCTTCTTGGCTGTTTGAACAAATGGCGCCAATGTGTTTGATTCGAGTCATAGTCAAGCCAAGTTCAAGTGATAAACGGGAGTGTCGAGATGTTCACGTGAAATTTGAATGAGCAGGGGGCTACGTTAGCCCAGCGGGCCAAAAACGGGACTGGCTTGGGACAAACCGGATTCTATCGAGGAATGGCGAGTAATGAATGTCCCAATAGTTATTTTTTGTCCCACACGATTTGATATGATCTAGAGGTCCGAAACCGGTCGGAAGCTGAAAATGGCACATTCCAACTCAACATGCACCAGCGTTTGCGAATTCCGGGAAACCGATGGTTGTCCCAACTGCCGTTGGGCCAACGGCAGCTGAGACAACCATCGGATGTCCCAAATAACCCCTTCGGAAGGGTTGGAATCGCCAGAAGAACTGATTTGCCAAGAAATCGCCAATTTTCCCACTTTCTCAGACGGATTCAGCTGCGATGCAGCTATTTCTGAACCGATTGCGGTCAGCGATATAAATTTGGAAGCTTACAAACATTTAGAATGCCTATCTAAAATTGGAGCCGCCTAGATGCCAAGAGGAGGACGCTCTGAGCGAAAGAGTCCAGCAACTCGCGATTTTTTCGAAAGATTTCTCATTCTTTCATTGATTGCGAAGCCACCACTGGGTCCCTGTTGGATTTCTATAGCTTAAAACGACGACACCTTCAATACCTTTCAGCAGTATGTCATTACCCTAGGTTCTGAACAGTAACAAACACGCTCGAGCTTCCAGACTGAAGACACTTTTCGTTGTTTTTAAATTTTTATCAATTTACTTTCTTCTGCTGTTTGCGTATTACTGCACAGAACCTGGAGGACCGATATACTGGTGAAAGGTATTGAGGAGGCCGTCATTTTGCGCTATAGAGATCCAACAGGGACTTAACCATGGCTTCGGAATCTCGAAAAGAGTGACAAATTTTCAGAAAAAATCCAGAGTTCCAGGAGATTTTATGAGATTAAGACCACGATTCGACTCACAACCAAGAACCACGTTCATTTCCGTAAACTAGAGTTCCGTAGCTTTCATTTGGTACCAAGATCGGTAAAAATCGGTGCATTTTTGGCGAGTCAATTCATGTTTAGGTGTCTTGAAGCGCACTTAATAACTTGACTGCACAATTTTCCGTCAAAATCGACTTTTTTTTCAGTCAGTCTTGGTGTAATCAACATTCATTATCAATGACAAGTTCAAACGAAGTTGGACCAAGTGGGCTTTGCTCCTTCATTGTCGACTCAGAGATATTTTGAGTCGAGTCCTATTCCCTTCATGTCCTTTTCGTCCCTTCAACGATGAGTCGTCGCTTATAAAATTTCAATTGAGTTGAGACAGGCAGTGAATAGCTCAAATACTGGCTGAAAGGTCGCTGAAACAGGTTTGATCTCCAGAAGGATCAATTTCCAGAACTCTCGTCCTGGTAGCTCTACGACAATTCAGAATCAAAAATAAAATATTTTGTTTTGTTTTTTTTTCAAAATCTTTAGCAAGTTTATTGATTCGGTCGTTTCCAAGAAGAAGAAGAAGAAGAAGAAAAAGAAGGCGTGCACCCCCATCGGTTAATGTCCATTCGCCCGTCTGTATTCCTTCTCTTGCCTCCTGTCAACCTTCACGGCTGCTTTGATGATTTGCCTTGTGCTGCGGTCAGCTTCTTTCAAAGCCTGCCAGACGCCCACCTTGTTGATTATCTCCGTCCTGAAAAGGAACCAAAGTCGCAATTGTTCGTTGGAAATTGGTCGTCAGGCACTTACACTGCCAAAGCTTGTCGCAGTGGCTGGGCCAAGCGATCTGCGAGTCGGTGCACATCGCGTGGTTGAGGTGGAGCAGCGTCCGTCGACCAAACCTGAGAAAGAACCCGCACGATTATTCCCTTCTTTCAACGGCTTCGCCCCGTCATTCCACTCACAACAATCGAGATGATGGCAAACAGCGCGAAAATCGAGAACTTCATCTTTGAAATTACAATTGCAAGCTGTGGGAGAGCTTTGAATCGAAAGAGGATGATTCGACGATTCCATTGCCCATTTATACCGACAGCAACCGGATTCACAAGAGCCTCAGCCCGGGCACTCGGTCGGTGGCTGAATCGATTAATTGAATCCGTTCCGAGAATCACCGGAGAATTTGCCGATCACGAAATTTCTAATTGATCGAGGCTTGTCCCTTTGCTGAGTTCGTCGCATCGTCGATGATTGCGATATTGAAAATGTTCGGATGAGCGTCGAACGCATGGAAATGCTTGCGATGCCAATTGTGTAATCAAAATACGTTCTGTTTGAGTTTCGCTCGACGATGTAAACTCAGTTGTGGCTTGTTTGATCAGCCATTCGCGAGCAATCGTTTGATACACATCGCCTGCTGGGAGGTAATTGAAATTCCAATTGGATCCAATGGGGCGCAGCATCGGCCTTGGAAGTGTCATTCATCTCGGAGAATCCTCCAGTCAACTTTGCATTCTCCACTCAATCTCTCATCGGCCGGTCTCTCTGGTCGTCGTTCTCGCGGCAAATTCATCAAAAACAAAAACTGTCGCTTGGAAATCGGCTTTTATTGCGTCAAATTGAACAATTCAAAACCGTGCACTGTTGGCAAAACAGCCAAGGCTGACATTCATTGGCCCTTCTTCTTCTTCTTCTTCTTGCCGCCGCCAGCTGCCTTGGCTCTTCGAGGTTGTGGTGCGGCTGGACGTTGAGCAGGCATGAACAAGTTCTCGAAGCCCATCATCGCATTCTGAACTGCATTCTCTTCCGAGAAAATGTTGTTTTCAGCCACCACCTCCTGTCCCTCGATGTATCTGAAACGAGCCCATCATTAATCGACTCTTCCCAACAAACGCTCCCACTCACCTTAGTTCGGAATTTGGATTCGCAGCAGCAGCAGCAGCTCGTTTTTTTGCTTTTTTAGCCTTCCCTGCCTTGTTCTTGCTCTTGGCCGCAAACACCACCGTCAAGCACAAAATTATCAAAATGAACAGAACCGAATACTTCATCTTCGCCAAGTGTCGTACAACCGTTCGACCAATCACTCAATGCGAAGTGTCAGACCTGCTCTTCGGATGGATCGTTCAGCTCATGCCGGTTATCGTTTCGCTAACTCAATTCGGGGAACGTTCAATAATTTTTGCAAATTGTTTGTGAATAAAACACATGTGTCGCTGAATGCTAATTACATAGATTCTGTTTTTATTCGTCGCTTTTTCGGTGATCAACAAGAATTTGAGGAAGTGTTTCTCATTCGGAGCGAAACAAAACCGAAAACTCATTCAATAGTCGGAGCTGTGTCTTCGTCTACGATTGCTTCTACTTCGAAATTCCTGGTTGCGACCACCGGAACTACTGCGATGCCGCTTGCTACTACGCTTCCGACGATGCGATCCACCTCCGTTTGGGTCAAATTGCTTGCCGACCGCGGCTATTTGGTCCATTCCACCAACGATCGTATCCCGGGCGTATGATGCTGTCCCAGCGGCACCGTGCCAAGCGAGATCTCTTATGGCACCGATCCCCAATGCCACCCTTCGGTTGGGGAGAGGTTCTCAATTATTTTTCCACCCGAAAACCACCCACATTTTACTTACGCCCCCGAAAATTGATTGACTGCTCCCGCAGCTCCGTTAACGTGATCATCATGGCGCGCCAATGCCCCATTCCATGCCTGAAATCACGACCCATGGTCAGTCGCTCCCAATGAAATTATCCCTTCGAATCGAACAACTCACGACGGCCAACCCGAAAATCCACAAAACAATTGAAGCTCTCATCATCGCTCGCTGGCAACTACCGAACTAACATCGTCTCCAACATTCGCCTCCCAAGGAATGTTGTCGTCAAACAAACGGGCTTCGGGGAATCGAAGTATTTGCTCAAACGTGAGGAAGACGTTGTAGCGACGTTGGGCGTCCCCAGATCAACATCGCAGCGAAAACCTCACTCGAGCCCGCACTTCGACGCCTTCACCAAGCCAAATGAGTCAAATTAAAAACCCCAATTAAGCCGTTCTGCTCGCGAGCAGATGACTTTCGAAAAGCGAAAGAAAGAAAGAAAGAAAAAAATCTGACAAAAAATGATTTTCGTGAAAACGAAATCGCAAATTGGAATAATTACACTTGGGCTTTCGTCTAATTGCGCAAATCAAAGATAATGATCGATCATAATGGCGATGTCGAATGGTGTGCATTTGGCTCGAGCCGTTCAAAAATCCAATCGTCCAATCCAAAGTAGGTATCTGGACCGGTCCAGCACAGCGCATTGTCATCGTCCATTGAGCACCGTCATTCAAATGCAAATCGTGATTCTACCTCGAATTCACTTCGATCCACTGATTAACGGTCAATGCGATTAGAATCGAATCGAAGTTATCGAAAGGCATCGTCCATAGTCTTTGAGCGGCGTCGTCTGCCGTTCGACGGAACAATTGAACGCGTTTGTGGCCAATGTTCGCCAAACACCAAACAATCAACGACAATTGTCACCGTAACCGTACACAGTTCGCTTTGAATGTTCGCTCATTCAGAAGAAGACGATGAAAAAAAACATCCATCAATGACGGTCGACGAGCCGCGTTTTTGTCGCCAGAAATCGTCTTTCACGAACGAGGTTAATCGCGATATTTTTGGTATCGAACGATTCATTGAATCAAACTCACACACACAGCCACCGCCAGAGACGCACTAACACACTCGCAGACAGACCAGCTACGATTGCTAAAAGCGAAAATTCGCAACAAGCAAATGTTTGTCGCAAACAAAGCCAGCCAGTCGAGACACCAACGGTTGCATACAACTCGGCGTTTTCCGTCGGCAACGCACTCACCATTGATGAGCGACGCCGAAACAAACACAAATCGACTCTCATTTAACTTCTAATTTATTTACAATTCATTTATCAAATATAGCAATTCAAATCGCCGCCCGCTGCGTTTGTTGATCGCGTCCGATCGATTCGAAGCAGTCCCTGTAAGTTGATCGTGTTTGAGTGGATTTTCTGAAAATCGGCAAAAAAAAAATGAAACGACGACGAAGACGCGCAAAATAATTATAAATCGTCCATTTCGTGAGCGCTCTCTCCCTCGGAATCGGTGCAAATGGATAATTCCGAGTCGAGTGGCATCGGTTGGCCGGTAGCAGTGTCCTCTCCATCCGCAGCAGGTGCACCGTCCTCTTCGCCAGGCGTCGCTGGAATTTGACCGCGACGGATCATCGCCAGCCGTTGTTGCGTCAACTCCAAATGATGTTTCCGCCATTTGATGCGACGATTTTGGAACCAAACCTTCACCTGAAATCAGTCAGTGTGAAATCGCGACGATTCGCCAGCGAGCTTCCCCCCGGGCACCTACCTGCGCTTCGGTCAATTGCAATGTGTGCGCGAGATACAGCCGTTCCGGTCCCACCATATACTGTTGCCTCTCGAATTCCGCCTCCAGCCGTTCCAATTGCTCTGGCGTGAAAATCGTTCGAACTCGCTTGCTTTTCAACGATGACTTGCTCTTCGATATGCTCTCAGCTGGCGGGAAGAATCGAATGAGAACCCGTTGCGGTCGCGAAAGCACTCGACTTACCGTTCTTTGAGCGCTCCTTCCCGGTGAACGCCACCACATTCGGGTTGTTGTGATGCTGATGGAATTGCTGTTGGAGACTCTGCAACGCCGAAATGTTGGTCGAATGGTGCGGATGGTGGTGATGATGATGCGACTGCTGTTGATGACCTTGATGGTGGCCAATGTGACCGAAACTCATCGGCAGCCGATTCGCCATGTTGCCCAGCAATCGACTCGCTTCCGGATTCTCAAAACCCACACTTTTCGGATATTGATTGTTGTTGTTGTTGTTGTTGCTGTTCATCGAAAGATTCATCACGTTGAATTCCTTGTTTTTCTGGTGTTGTTCGATGGCGGCCGCAGCCGCAGCGTTCTTCTTCAAACCCAAAATCGCGGCAATTGTGAACGATTTGCCGATATTTCCATTGATCGCATCCAACTGGGTGACATTCGATGCTTCTAAATTGATGGATGCTGGTGGCGGTGGCGATTGCGATGCATTGTTGTTGTGCAACGCCAGAAAATGTGATATCGAATTTGTGTGGTATTTATGCGAAGGATGATGCAGCATTATGTCGACGGGACATTCAAACTAGTCGAAGGTTCACACGAAAATAGCACTGACCGAGAGCGAATTGGCGAGAGTTTCACTTTGAGGCGATCACGCGAATGGACAACTGACCTGAGATCCGATGCGATTGCCAACAATCTCCCTCGCATTCAAACGGATTGCATTTCACGCGAACAATACCAACTTGAATGTTTTTGCTTTTGTCTTGGCAAAGAATCAGAAAAATGAGATGAAAAATCACCTCCCGAAACGCACTGAAACGATACTCGAATGAAACGAACCGAGCAACGATCTTATTGTCCGTTTTGCATAAAACTCATCCAAACAGCACCGCAGAGGATGGTTTACATTGGCCGCATATTAATTTACCCGCAGCGAATGTTACTTTGTAATCAAACACCTTCTTCCGGCATTAACCCGCAACTGTTTTCAGTTAATGAGCACACACACATCAAACTGTTCAAGACACTCACTGTCGAATCGATGCACAATTCACTTTGATTTCACAATCAATTTGACGACCGAATGTTCCGCAATCGAGAATGCATTCAAGTTAATTAACCGAAATCAGGACGATTTCAATATTCAGTGCTGGCAATTAGACGGAAATTCAAGAATGTCGTCTGATTAAGCCATTCAAATATTTCCATTTGATCGAGTGCTGCACATCATCAACTTTGTCTATGCACATCAAATGAATAATTCAATCATCGAAATTGCATTAGAATTCCGATTTTGAGCTGGTCAAATATGCTGGACGGTTAATTAACATTCCAAATTTTTGGCTGATGGATTCCAGACTGAATTGTTTGTTGGTTTTATTCCACCGGAAAAACTCAAATTTCTTGTTTGAAAAATCGTCATCAAACACCCGAAACACCCGAAACACCCGAATCACCAATCACCAAAACACTAAACAACCCGACAAAACTCGAAATGACAAAATCCACCAAAGATCACGCGCGCGTGTGCTTCCCCAGCGATGTTTCTCAACAGAATACGCACATTTCAATCATCATTACGCTAATATACCCATAAAATGGATAAAGAGTGGCATAAGCTTGATTTAACATGGAAAAAATCCCGGAGAATGGTCCACACACAATGCACGATCCGCCACACCACCGCACACCATTGGGTACATAACAAGCCAATTACATAAACGAGAGCGATGGGCATGGGGTGCCTCTCTCAGCCATCGTTATGTACGTTGTGATTCGATGTGTGATCGACTGAGAGAGCATCTCGCAAATACTCCCTCCGTCCCATGCACCACGCTCCAGCCAGCCACTGTTGCTGTCGCCGCTCGTTTTGTTGTTGTTGTTGTTGTTGTCCATCATTTGAGGGTGTTTACGTCTGGCTGGGATTTTTATGTAAAACTCATTGGCTTTATTCACGTTTGCTGCCCATTTCGAATTGCGAAGCAATGTTGATTTTCTCGCTTATTTTTTTTCCGTTTGTCCCGTTATTGTGTGTTTTTCGGTAACAGCTTCATATTAGCCATTTTCATTTCGAATTTATTTTTCATTTGCTCGCGAGATTCATTGTCCGCTGTGTTTTGCATCGACGAGTCGAAGGGCGGAGTGTTGAATGGTGTTCGCTGAATATAATGGGCTTCTTGCGGGTTTCTCACACGAAAGACATTCGGGAAAAATCAGAGTTTTTCCATGATCGACTCAGAGATTTCGCAAGATTTCCCTTTCACTTAATTTATTCGAGTCATTTTCGGCAGTTTATCAGCTGCGGTCAAACTATTTCACTCTTCGCACGATGTGAATTCTCTCGTCCAAAATGTCGAGCTTCAAACGATGCCACGCCATTTCCTTGACAAACAAATCAATTTCAAATGATTCGGTCCTTTTCCAACGCGCCCAATGCCTGAATGAATGATTGAAAAATGAGATATTTCATGCAAAAATCATATTTTTGGCTGGTTTGGAGGGCGGTCTCCCTTGTTTGACTTTTCCTCCCAATCCATCGTTTCCAACAGCCACCGCAGTGATATTCTCCACCACCCACCACTCGAATAACAACAACAGCATCGCTCGATAACATCATCATTCATTGAAATATTTATTTACATAAACACACCGCATATCGCACACAAAACAGACACTCA
>JANSTV010077038.1:0-10111 GCA_027564135.1 Lestremia cinerea | reverse complement strand
GCCCGCGATACCGTTAGCCGTGTGCGCGATTTGCTATCGAAGCTGTGTGCGATTGCGTAAAGACGTCTGTTACGGCGATCGGTTTGTTGGTTCGGCGTGCGAGACGAGAACAAAAACCACGCCGTCGAAGAATTCGAATGTTGAAAAAGCCAGTATTTGAAGCGGAGCATCATCGAAATGTCAGTTCTGTAATTAACTCATTCGGCGCGGAGTCACGCACGGATGATCGACATCATCGTCGTTTTTATTGTTTTGGAATTATTGAATCTCTTGAGGCGCTGAGCGTCAAACTTATCGAGAGATGATCAGCTACGCATGGACGCCAAAAAAAACACTGCGGTGATTGTATGCAAATGTTTGTTTGGTCGAGCGGATCTACGCGGTGGTTGCGAACATCGAATCCGATTTTTGAAACGGAAATGGCTGATTGAAAGAGTTTTTTCGGGCGAAAATTTGGCAGTACTTCCGCTGGGGCTTTGGTGGACCATTCGACAGAGTTCGATGCACGGCTCGATCATTGCCCGGCCCATCGCACAGCTTCAATGCAAATAACGCATCGTTCGCCCAGCAAGCCCCGCTGTACGGTTGATTGACGACGAACAGAATGCATTTTGCTCGTTGCCGTTTTCGACAAAATGGAAACGATTTCCATAAACGGACAATGACTTAACGAATGGTGACGACGACCTGGGTGCTTTCAGTCAAATGCAAGTGCACAACGACGATGCTCCCAAGAATACAACTGCGATGACGCTCGTAAATTCTTATTCTGTTAAGGCGGACAAGGTCAATGCACCTTTCCACACTCTTTCACCAACACATTGTGAAATTGTATGGAGAAACCAAACGGCAACAACGACAAAAAAAAACACTCGAACTCGAGCTCGAACTGCTGTGTGTGCCAAACAAAGAACATTTTCGAATGGCGTTCCCAGTTGTGCAATTTGCGATGCTATGCGATGCGACGCGATTCGATGCGATGCGAATGGCATTGATGTGTCATCCGCGTGGTCTGATAGTTTTTTTTTCGTGGAATCGCAAAGAATTCTAATCCCGAAATCGACTCAATTACTCAGAAAGCTTCTTACGAGTATCATTGAAATACGAACCGTAATCAAGGTGTCGAAAGAAGACTTCCGCATCACGACACGCCTCTATCTCGCCGATGACAGTGGTCGGTCGACCGGTGAATTTGCATTTGAGGCCTCCCAAAGATGCATTGGCATCGACATCGTGACAGAACATCACCACTGGCATCCCTAGGCCATCGTCGTGATTTTTGCGTCTTTCTGTCGATGGCTGCCGCTTAGCCCAAGCAGTCGATCTTCTCTGATGAATATTAACAAAGCCACGATTTTTGTAATCTTTTGCAGAAACAGCATCGACCACGAGCACATCGTCGGCCGAAAGCGCATCAACAGCCCAACACGAACCGACCGTATCGATACAATGCCTGTCCGGTTCGATGTTGATAACCATAAAAGACGCGCCGCTCAGTCCGGACGATAGTCTATTCAGCGGCATGATCTATCCGAAAGGTCTCTCGAAGAATTCAACGTGTTTACAGGAATACAGGTGAGCAATATGACCGGGTCCGGCTGCTAATTGGCCCCGTCGTCCGAGCAATCGTTGCTGGTCATGCGCCGTTCTGGTCATGCGCGAATGACCGATCGCCGCAAGATGAGATCACACCTATCTGACCAATCATCTCGCTAACTCTTACAGACACCAGAAGGGATCACTGAAATACAAATTACCGCTGCGCAGTTGCAACACGATGCCTCAAGAAACCGTAAGTAACTTGAAGATTTCTCATCGGAAATTCCGATGGACCAAAAACACGACGCAGGCGGTCAAATCGATTTGGAATTTCGAGTAATCGCGCTTGTCATCCAGCATTTGACGATTCCGGCGGCCCACACGCGAAATCTTCAATCCAAAATTACAGTTGTGGAAGGTCGAAGTGGTTTCGCGCCGCGACGGGCGAAACAGTGGCGGGGTGATGGATCCACTCGACGCACATCAAGGCCCATCGATTCGGCATCGCGGTTGAGGTCGTTTCGATTCGCCATCGCTTCAATTTGACTCATTCTATCCGCCAACCATCCAAGTCAATGCTATTCTTAATTATGCAACGTCGTCGCAGCCGTCGCGCGGTCCAACAAAAGAGAAACCGAACGGGACGATTCTGGTGGGTCGAACGCAATGACCAAAACCATTGCGTTGGATGGCATTTATACGCGTTTTTTCGCGAATAATTTTAGAAATAAAAACGAGTTGAAGCGTCGCGTTGGAGTTGCTGATCGTCGATTTGGTGACGAGTCAATACCAACTGGTGTTCCTCAAATGGCAACAACTGTGGGCGGACATGCACAAGGTCAGTCGTTTGCTGGTTCTTCGGAATGCTCTGGCTTCGTAACGACGATTTCAATCACTTTCGCATCGGACCAAGTTCTTTGCAGAATTTCCATTTTGAGACTCTTCTCCAGTCGATTTCTCAGATTCCGGCCAACGCTGCTGCCAGCAACGGAAAGGTCAAACGTCGCTGAACGAGTTTAAATCAGAGAAATGCCCAGCACGGCTATCCCGGTTGGCACAATGGTTGTGAAAGAGGAGACACTGAGCGCCCTCTGGAACGTAGCTAAACTAGTTTGTCGATCACCCAGCCGAATGGTCGACCCAACACAGGCTCGATCGATGTCTACATATATGATCGATCGCTCGATGAATGGAAACATGTCAATAAACAATCGCCATATTTGATTTACATAACTTATCATCGACAAAACGGCGAGCGGCGAACGGCGATCGGCAAACAATTTGCTTTCATCGTCGTCGCTCTTTTGGCATCGCCGTCGCCTTCGTCATCGACAGCGTTCGCTGTTTGTTCGGCTCGGCATTTGCAAAAGAAAGTGAAACTTTACTAAATATGAATATTTATATGCGGCCGCAGTCGCGCAATGCATCACAACAATTATGAAATGACAGCGGCACAACAATCAACATCCAGCACCAGCACCAGTAATCGTTTCAAGTCAGACCACGATGACGACGACCACGACGACGGCAATAGACAACGTCTTGGAAAAAAAACGAAAATAATTCTCTTGATGGCCGCACTAGCGTCGATTAAGCGGATGATTTGCAGAATGGAAGTGCCAAACGGAAATGGATGTTTGTGATTGGATCGACGAAGCTGTCGCGGTTTCGAATGCAGGAAATCTGTGGCCAACCAAGAACAATGACGCGAGGCGTTGAAGATTTGCGCGAAGAGAATTGCGAAATGTTTTTGAAAGTGATGGATGGAGTTTCGTTTGTTGCGGCACTTGCGTCGATGCGTTCATCTCCTTGGCCATGCGTCGTCGGCATGAAGTCATCGCCTGAAATAAAACGATGATCGACGATTGATTGTAACGTCAATAAGCATTGTTCGCTGCAAGCAGTTGAGCAATGGCAGATGAATGCGACGAATTCAGGTTGAGCGATTTGAGCAAATTGAATCGATTTGGAATCTGAAGGACGAGTTAACTCGTTTCTTGTTGTTGCTGTTGTCTTTGATGAAATCACAGATGAATCGCACGAAACGAAACGCAAGTCAACGAATGGCTTTGAAGCGACGGCGTCTCGCAACGCAACGTTCAACGACAGGGCCCCGAGAACAAAGCATTCTGACCTTCGAGAATTCCGGTGAGCACCGCAACGGCGATGCGGATGTGAAGTCATTCGTCAAACAATTGACCAAGCTGACGATCGTCGTCAACGGTGTCGAAGCATCGCTGAGTCGGCCGGTGCGCATCAGACAATTTACGAAAATGACAAATCGAAACCCGTTGGTCGTTTGAAACGAAACGGTCGATTGCAAAAGCGGCCGAGCAATTCAATTATTTAACGAGTCGATGCCGATGGCTTCGGTTCGGAATTTTACTGAAAGCTACCGCGCACTGAGGGTCACCATCGTGGCATCGTAAAACATCGAAATCATCGTTGGCTTCGTTGGAATCCCAGCCGGGCTAATTTTCGGTCTGAACAAATCCGTCCGTTCGAACATCACAGACTAACACAAATGCGTGGATAATTGGCCTGTCGAAACCTTCTCGCCGATTGAACGGCCGAATAATCATACATATTTATCTACTTTGAAAATGGCGTGGCGATAATTTCGGAATGAAAAAAAATGTTTTTTTTTGAAAGAAGAAAAATCTGTTTGCCAGCAAATTGCTCATTAGATCATCGTCGTGGCGGTACGTTAATCTCAGGCCAATGGTTTCTGTGCGGTCATGCCATACATGGGCAAGATAGGTGGTATGACCCCCCCTGAAAAAATTTCGAGATTCAAAAAAAAAATTGGGTGTCGCTCACAAAATTTGGGCGCGATTGGGGGAAGGGCCTCAAAACCCCAAAAAAAGTGTTCTTTTCGACTTTTGAGACCCCCTCTTAACTCCAATCGTGCCCAAATTTCGACAACGAACTAGTTATACCCGATACGTAGGGTGGGTACCTTGACAAAAACCCGAAAAAATGGAAAATAAAAACTCATTTGTATGGGGTTCGCGTTTTTGTTCATTTCCCAAGAATCGCATCATGTTAAAACTAATAAAATATGGTTGTAACCAAAATTTCAAGTCCCTACGACGTATTTCTGATCTAGTTGTTATAACATTCGTTCCGATGCAAATTTCAAACTAACTTCATACAAACTCGTTTATTCTCGTAATTTTTTTAAGTCAAGGAGATCAGCCAGAGTTGAGAGAACTATGTGTCAGATTTGTTGATTTCGATCATTCCATTTACAGGACGACAACGGCATCGAGTTCTTCAATACGATCGTATTGCAATCGCATCTGAAGCTGGTGACCGAATGGGATCGAATGTTCATAGTCCGATGCCGGTATAAGAGTCGTGAAGCAGCCGGTGGATCGAAGCACAACAAGTGGGAACAGAAGCCAGCTGCCCTAATGGATCCAAAAAGCGGATCAGTGACTGATCGTCGTGATCATGGGCGATCGTTGAGTGACGAAACTGACCCGGCCCTCAACGAGATTCCCATGCCAGGCTGCCACATGAAAATCTTCACCGGCAACAACATCGCTGAAAACGTCAAAATCGGCGATCCGCTCACCCTCAAGATCAACATCGACAAACAAGTCGCCTACGGAATGAACGTTATTGAATGTTGGGTGCGAGATGGTCTCGGCTGGGGTGAACAGGTTTTGGTCAAATTCGGATGTCCACTCGATGGCGAAATCATGGGTCAATTCGAATACTCGGTCGATCGAACGGAGGCGAATGTCTCATTTCCGGCCCACAAATTCCCATACACCGCCTCAGTGTACTACGAGTGCAACGTGCAGTTGTGCGATCTGAAGCATCCAGGATGCCAGAAGGTAAGTTAGACCTTTCAGGATCCCTGTGATCAAGGGAAGCATTAATAGGATTAATAATTTCAGGCGCCCGATTGCTCGCCCGCGAAACTAAGGGCGCGTCGTGCCGCGAAAGAAGACTCCGAAGACGGCCATCCTGCCACCATCGAGGTCTATTCGGGCCTTTATGTCAACGAGGCTGCCGAAATTATCGATGGCAATGACGATTCAGTCATCGCCGAAAAGGTATGCCATCGACTCCACTTCATCTCAACCCCAACTCATGTCAATTCTCTCATTTCAGACACCAGACGACGCCTTGTGTATTTCACAACGGAGTTTTGCCATCGGTATCTCGATAGCCGGTCTGGTCTTGATGTTGTGCGTTGTGGCCGCTGTGCTGTGCATTTTGGCTCGACGACGTAGCAAAACCGTCTCGAATTCTGGCAGTTCCATTTACAGCGGACCCTACACGAACACAGCCTTCTCGCATAGCAGCTAAACGGTGTCTTCACTTTCACACAATTTTGGGAGGGAAGCATGGAGTAGGGTGTCCCCTCGGACACCGCATTCTGAGTCAACAATTTCAATTTTAACACTCGCAATCGACCCCGCTGTGAAGCGAGTGCGTGGAAATATTTCGTTCACTTCTCGCTTCACCGGCGAGCGTTCGGGCGCTCGAACGAATTCTAGTTTATTCCGCAACGAAGCAATTAGAAATTAGCGATTTTTTTTTTCCATTATTTACAAATTTTTCAGTTAGCCTCGTCTCGATGATTCGAGTGTAGTGTATTAGGAGACCGTCCGTCGTCGCAATAAACGCTATTAGTGAATAATTGTTTGTCCAACAGTGAATTCAAAGTAATTGGCTATCCGTCGTTTTGATTCCATGCCATTTAGAGTGTTGAGGCGTCCTTGACCATGCAAAAGCATCCAAGGGATGCTTTTGTCTCGTCGAAGACTGATCCGTCTGCGGGTCAAAGGAAAGATGGAACCAAAATGCAACCTGGTGGTGGGATGATTTCCAGCAAAACCTTTCACAATATCCCGTCCATTTTCGATCACATTTTTTTTAGAATTTCTTCCGAATTCTCTGTCCTTCCCCCACTCTCTTTATTGTCCAAGCTGAAAAAACCCGTTCAATTCGCATTCGCGATTGGCATTGCTTCACAGGTTCATTAAAACGTTTCTTAGTTCTATTAAATGAAACAAATTTACCCGACAGATTCTTGGTCGCTCTGTGGCGGCTGTGAACAATAACGAAAATTCTAGCTGCCAAAATAATTTAACGAGCCTCTGGAGCATTGCCGATTCCAATTGGACGATTTTCTTCATAGCGTATTATTATTATCTGTCCGATTTTGCCGACGAGTGAACTGTTTTGCAGTCATTTCCGAAGAGAACCCAGTGCGAGGATTAACCCCTTGGCATCGGCCGTCACGCTTTGAATATCCGAAATTTCGACGATGAAGAAACGTCACGACTTTGAGTCGATTGAAAATCAACTGACGATTGATTTTGCCTTCGAATTTTTGGATATTCAATCGAAATTCGTCGATTAGCTGCCTGAAATTTAGTCTCGAAATGACATCAATCTTCGAATTAGAAGTCAATTCATTTAGTTGTTATTTTGTAAACAGAATTATCATTGTATTAATCGAGTAATTTAATTTTGATTCCAATTCAAATAAATCATAATTATGACATAGTTGAGTGTGGGGTTTTTGATTGATCAAATCTGCTGAGAGCCAATGAAGTCTCACTTGTGCTACATTGTTTTGCTAGAAACCTATGACTTTTTTGGTGACTGAAAACTCTCGACCAGTTTGTTACAGATTAGTCCATTTTCAATTTTTCTTTTCATCAATCATGCTGGAAAATGACCGAGATGTTCAAATCAAACTCAATAAATTCTAAATACAACGTTTCGGAAAGATTTCGATGGTATGTCTTAAAATATCGCTGACATAGCGGAAATTTTCCTCCAGAGCAAACTCTCCGGTGCCTATTTTTCAAAGGCTATCCCATAGGAAATGAAACTATATATATTCTTGTTCGCCTCACCGAGATTTTTCCGAAATATATTTAGACTTTGTTGAGTTGGAAAAATGAGGGATTATTGAGCGCCGAAGCAAATTCGGTGCTTGGGCTTTCCTATCTCTGCGTAGAAAGAGAAATTAGGCAATGCTTAAACTGCCATCAGCTTATGTGGAATGGAAAGTGCGGCGACCATTGCGATGTGCCTGTCTCTGGTTTCATTTCAAAGCTATGTTTGAAGCAATGAATTGGTCGCCACTCGTTCTGTTTGCGAGGAAAGGCTACAATACTGTGGTGGGTTTAACGCATGTCTCTTTAAAAGACAAGCTTTAACTGACCCAAAAATAGGTACAAGAAATCAATAATTGCATCAGCTTCCAATCCCCTTTCGGAGAAGGTGCCGATACTCAGTGCTCCTTCGGGAATCTTTCGTAATCCTAAAATATTTCTCGAACTTTAAATAAATATACAAAAAATGATACCACCTTATTTAGCGAGGACATGCACCGTGGGCAAAAAATGGTTTGGCGCGAATCAGCATCACCTGTCTGTTGAAAATCGCAATAGATGCGGAAGAAACTATGAAATAATGAGCGTCACGTTCTCAATTTTGAAGAAGAAGAAGAAGAAGCCATCAAGGTAGCGTCATTCCCGCAAAGTGGACAAGCTTTGAAAATATAATCAGGAAATTTCAACAACAATTTCCCTGATTACGAAAAGTATCGAGAAACGCGGAAAAGCCTCAAAGCTGAGTAAAAGTATGAAAAATAAAAGAAACGAGAGAACCCACATCGCAACCATTCGCTTGCATGAGAACTCGACGTAACGTTTGCCACCGCCAACAATTTTCGCAAGATGTCGCTGCTGACTTGACTTATACACCAAAACATACACAAACACATGTGTTCAACGGACTGTCGTTCCGTCCGTCGAATCGTTCTTTTCAAACAGCAACCTCGTGGTGTTTACTGCGTGGTATTCAGCTGAACATTAATTTTGTATTTTTCGCGTGTGAAAAACAGTGAAACGCGGCCAAAATGAGTCTGTACAACTTCAAAAAGATCATGGTGGTCCCACCAGCCAAGGTACGTTCGAAACAATGGGTTTTTACCGGAAAAATGACTTGATGAAGATGGTCCATTGGATCGTCATCGTAAACATAACCCCATCTCGACCATGACCGCAACCATGACCAACCGAATGTGCTTTTTTTGCAGGACTTTATCGATATTATGCTATCGAAAACCCAACGGAAGACTCCAACGGTGGTCCACAAAGGGTACAAAATCTCCCGCATCCGTGCGTTTTACACTCGCAAAGTTAAATACACACAACAGAACTTCCACGATCGGCTCACCCAAATCATTCAGGACTTCCCGAAACTTGACGATGTCCATCCGTTCTATGCCGATTTGATGAACGTGCTCTACGACAAGGACCATTACAAGTTGGCTTTGGGTCAATTGAACACCGCACGGCATCTGATTGACAGGTGAGTCAAGCGAAGACGATAACCAGTCGTGGGAATGCTAATGAATGAACGTCCGCGATTTCAGTGTGGCCAAAGACTATGTGCGTCTGCTGAAATATGGCGACTCGCTGTACCGCTGCAAGCAGCTGAAGAAGGCCTCATTGGGTCGAATGGCCACCATCATGAAACGTCAAGCAGCCAATTTGACATATTTGGAACAAGTGCGTCAGCATTTGGCTCGTTTGCCATCCATCGATCCATACACTCGCACGATGATCATCACAGGCTTTCCAAACGTTGGAAAATCGAGTTTCATCAACAAAATCACACGCGCTGAGGTCGAAGTGCAACCATACGCTTTCACCACAAAGAGTTTGTACGTCGGTCACACTGATTACAAGTATCTGCGCTGGCAGGTGATTGACACTCCCGGAATTCTGGATCATCCATTGGAGGAACGCAACGTCATCGAAATGCAGGCTATCACCGCGCTTGCTCATTTGCGTGCCTGTGTTCTGTACGTCATGGACATCTCGGAGCAGTGCGGTCACACTCTGGACGAACAAGTCAAGCTTTTCGAATCCATCAAACCGTTGTTCACCAACAAGCCACTGATTGTGGTCATCAATAAAACGGACGTTGTCGAATTGAGTGACTTGAGCGCAGATCGTCGCGCAGTCATCGCCAGATTGGAGAACGACCCGAACATCCCGCTGATGCAAATGTCCACATTGACCGAGCTCGGCGTGATGGAAGTCAAGACCGAGGCCTGTGAACGACTGTTGAGCTACCGAGTCGATCAGAAGATGCGCACCAAGAAGGTGGACGGCATTCTTAACCGCTTGCACGTTGCCATTCCCAAGGAGCGCGACAACGTCCTTCGTCCGCCATGCATTCCGGAAAATGTTCGCGAGAAGAAGGTTGCCCAAGCAGAACGTCGCAAGCTCGAGAAGGACCTCGAATTGGAATTGGGCGACGATTATTCGTTGGATTTCAAGAAGAACTACGTCACCATTCCGGAAGAGGAACGTTTCGATCACATTCCGGAATTCTTCGATGGTCGCAACATTGCCGATTACATCGATCTAGATATCTTCGACAAATTGGAGGAACTCGAACGCGAGGAGGGTATGCGCGAAGAGGGTGGCACATACAACGCACCAGATATGACACTCGACGAAACAATGAAGGAAATTCGAGAAATTGCCGCGCAAATTCGCACGAAGCGTTTCATGCTGCGCGA
>JANSTV010077016.1:0-10113 GCA_027564135.1 Lestremia cinerea | reverse complement strand
GAACACATGTTTGCCGGCAATGTGTTGTGATTTTCATCGTCATCGTCATCGTGATCGTCTTCGTCATTGTCGTCGTCATCATCGTTCATTGTAGATTTAAATTCAAAATGCATATGCGAGCGTTCGATCATCGCCTCAATGGACCGACCGAAACGGGTGGTATGGATTGCATGGCTTTTTTTCCTTTTCTTTTTCATTTCTTTCAATGATCGGCAAATACGACCACAATGATGATCATAACGATGATGAGAGTTATGTTACAAACGGCATTTGATTCTTTCATGCTGCTGATGCTGCGGTGTGCGTCAGTTGGTGGGTACCTCACAGTTCATTGTGATACATAGCGCGCACCGTTATAACCGAATTGGATTGGTCGTTACGCGTTCAAAGGGCTCGTTTTTTTTGTCTTCTTCATTCTCTTTCCGTTCCATGGTTGGTCGAAAATCGGCCTGCGAATACTAGATAGGCTCATAGTGGCAAGTCCCTCCCACGCGGCGGTCCTTCAGCGAATCAGAAGTCGAACAATCTCCCAAAGGATTTTCCCATCGGAATGTCCCCGTCAACAATATTTTCGGCCACTCATTTGTTCGCATCAGATCGCCTGTCCGTCAGCGATCATCTGCGATCAGATGAGTTGATCGTGTCGGCGACAAGAACCGAAAAATTCTAACCGCTATGTTGAACCACTCAGAACAAGAAGTCATGCTTTGCGAGGTCAACGACTCGACGGTCATAATTTCATCAATCACGAAAAAGTTTCAAATAAATTTTCGTTCGACCGAATGTTCTATGACGAAGATGATCACGGCGACCACGACCACGACGATGACGACGTCGCCGATACATAGCACTTTTTTCGGTTTATAGCCGTCGTCGTTGCCGTGGACAGAATCATTTTTCGGTGCATTTTTTCGTTTCCAAGAATTTTTTCTCCGATCGATGTGGCCCGCGCAAGCCGTTCTGTTCTGAACTCAATTTTTCGAGGGCCCAGTTGAATGCGATTGGAAATGTCATTCACCTGTTTGGGAAAATGTTTTATCGGTTTACGTTGCGAATGGGATTTGGTCGATGTCGAGTGATTAAAACGGTTATGTTTTGGGAAGAATTCGAGTTTGTTGGGTTGCATTTTGGAGGCGGATCGAATGCATTTCATCGGATGCATCTTGAATTATTGAGGTTTTTTTTTAAGAATTTTAATTGTATTTTTTTATTTCGAAAAAATTCTTTTCTATTCAGTCGATTTGAAAAGAGCGCTTTTTCAAAAAATAAAAAATGAGAAGTTTCATTTGCGGGAGCGACAGACCATCAGAAAGATCTACGGAAAAAATAAGAAATTGTCATTTTGAACTCGAGGCTGCCGTGTTCGGTGAATGTGACTCCGATTTCCATCAAATTTCGCGGAAACAATGAACTCCGTCGAATGAAAGAGTGCGTGCAAATTTTTCAAGTCGAAAATTGAATGAAATTTTGCACAAAAGAAATTGCCCGCCAACTCTAACGGCAGTTCAAATAGCGGTGTAATTTTAATCAAATCCGGCAGCACAAATTTTCCGTTAATTAAATGGAAATGAAGCAATTCCGCTCGTTGCTTCGACTTTCGGCTGTTGAGAGTTGAAAGCCCTGCCCCTTCCGTCGCCGAAAGAAAGATGACTGATGATCGACGGACGAGTCCGAAAATTGCAATTCAAATCGAATTACAATAAATGCATTGGCCAAAAGTCCAAAACAAAACGTTTTTGTGGTTCGCACGGCCCCTCGAAATGACTCGAAATGAATATAATTCGTCGAGAAATTATTGTAATTTCGATTGCGGCAAACGGTCATCGACGATCATCCCATCAAATGGGCTAATCGATCGAATTCATTTGAAAACATTCAAGAATTTCGCGGAATCGATCGATTAGACAAAAATCCGCACACGAATGCCGGCGAGACGATGACGAATGCCATCAAATCGAAATATTCGATTGGATTCGATTTGATCGAATGTCGGCCGAGTCGCCATCGACCCATCGACCGACCAAAGACAAATAGACAAACCGAACATTAGACGAGGACGATCGCATAATTCTACGGTTGGATCTCACCTGCACCGTGTGCGATTCGGTCGAGCAATTTTCCCCAAAAATGCAATTTGATGCCGAAACCGAATCGACCAACGAAAAAAGAGTCGTTTTTCGTTTCGATCGCGATGGGTCACGCTATGAAAAAGCGGCGTGCGCACAGTCAATGGAAACAAAATCACCTTTTTGCATTCTTTGATCGACGGAGGAAGCTGCAAATCGACCGAAAAAAAGGCATGAAAATTGCATGAATCGATGATCGCATTCGAATCAATTCGCTAAATTATCGAAATGAATTTTTAAAATATTTAAATCGATCGAATGTCTGCCGATCGACACGAATGCAGTAATCACCGCGATTAAGATTGATCTGGAGCGATCGTGAAGTGGCGTGTGTTTTCGTGCGGTGTCGTCGCCGCGAATCGGTGGGATGCGCGCGCCATCGGATTCTCGGGGACTCGACCCCGGCAGGTGAACCATCGGAATGGGAGGAATGTTCGGATTCATTGTCATTGTTTCACGCGATCGCCTTCGATTTCGTCGAAGCCGGCTTCAACGACGACTCAAGGTGCGAGCGCATGTGGAGGTGGCACGTGACGATGAAATGTGATGCTCGGCAAAGATTTCCGAACGGATGTCAAATGCTGATGTGAAACCCTTTTTTTCATCGATTTTGCGCGCCTAGTTTCGCACCATGCCGGATGAATGTCGCATCCTCGCATATCGATCGCTTTCTTTTCAATTCATACGCTTGTCGTGTGCCTCGGCATGTGCGCTGTGCGATACGTATCGTTGCGTCGATGCGAAATCCTTTCGTTTTTGTTGCAGTTGCGGCACGCCTCTCATTCTTTTCATTCATTTCAGTCGTACGGGCCGACTGTCTTCGTCAGAGAACTGATCGAAGGATTGATTTCATTTTCGAGTCGAAACAGCAGATTTCTAGAAAGCTAAAAAAAAGTCGATGATAAAAACAGTTTTGCGTAAAATTAAATTGTTTTTATTGAATTTTTTCGTTAAGCGAAATCGCACAGGGCAAATGGCAAGACGACTGATTATACAGTAAAATCAGTTACTGGAGCAGGTTCAGTAGCTTCAGGCTCGGGTGCAGAATGATGATGATGATGAGGTTTCGATGTAGTTTCTGGAGGTGGTATGGGGGATGGTGGTGTTGGTGGTGTTGGTGGTGTTGGGGGTGTCGGTGGTTTCGGTGCTGCTGGTGATAAAGGTGGTGGGTTACCTCCTGAGGAGCCCGCTCCAGTATCACCTCCACCTCCTCCTTGTGACTGCATGACGTTCTGAGCCTGGTAATTCTGCTGCGATACTGATATTGGCTGTGGTGCTGGTTGCGGGGAATTGAACCATGCGGGGAAACCCATCGCAGGTGCAGCTGGAGCCGGATAGAACCATCGCCTACCCCGAAAAAACTGCGAATCAACCACCTTAAAGCGATACGGATTAATGAGGTAGCTCCTCGGAACGAACCAATGGCAACAATTACCTGCAGGGAAAACAAACCGAGAAGTATAAACGCGCCTTTCATTCCGTCTACTTTTCAACTCCTACCGATTCCGATCAAATTCTATGAAAAACTTCACGAAATGTCGACAATTTAGCAAGAAATCATCGAATTCAATGGAAATTGTTCTTAAAATAGACGCCGTACTTGGATGATAACAGAACTTGGAATGAGTTTACCTGTCGTCGATCATGAACGATAAGTGATGATCTGTTTCGAACAGAGGTTGAGCAATGACGACCTTAAAAAACAATTGCAAAATTAATTTCATGGAAGGTTTCAGCGACTGCATCAATGTTGCAATGCTAGCCCCGTTGACACGACATGGAACGCCTTTTCCACCGTCGCAGTAGCCCTAGAACGGATGCTGCGATTAATCCGTGAGCTTCAGTCCTTTGTCAGACGATTCATCCGAATTCACTGAGTCATGGAAAATTGACTTGCGAAATGTAGGCAAATACGTGACAAAAGGAAAACAAAATGGACAAACACAGTTGTGTATTTCCATCTCACAAACACAGTTGTCTTTGTCGTTGAAATTTCGTTATTCAAATATTTCGGTTGATTTTACGCGAACCAGATGCGCCACAAACGCCCGTGCGAATGGGCCGATGACATTCACAGAAGTATTGCAATTTTCGCACGTCAAATATTTGAATTGCTTCGTCGCGTCAGACATTGTGAAGCTCTGATGTTGCGAGCACTCACCAATTGACTGCATACGCCCGAAGGGCTGGCCTGCGTCATTCTGACGGAATCAATGACGGAGGATGACTAATCATTTTATTTTCTCCGTCAGCTTTGTGATGACTTCGACTAGCGAGAGGGATCGAGTTTTTATAAACTATTTCGAGGCGACCTCCACTTGCTCATCAACCGTAGCTCATTCCTTCATTCGAATTACAACTCTGAGTCTGAGGTGTGCATTTTTTGTGGCATTGACTGAGCTGAGAATCAAAATGCAAGTTTAGTTTTTATCGAAAACCGAATATATTGTTCTGAAATTTGTAAGCTAAATCGAATCCTTTCTTGATGGTCATCCTTGATTCTGTTGAGCCATCTGGTTTTGAGCGTTGTCCTGTATTATCGTGATATTTATTATGGTCTGTCCTCTCGGTGGATTAGGCGCTCGTTGTGGTTGTTGTCGCCTTATAGGATGTCTCTGGCAAAGCATGCCTCCGCTCATTGAATACTGCAAGGACGGCGAGGTCAGTCATCAGCAAACAAAAGGAAATGATTTCGAACTCACATGAAGCAGCAGCAATCCCAGAACCGATAGAACCATATTCATTGCGAGAATCTTTCAATGCTTTGCGCTCAGCTGATCGAAAACAACTGAATAATCGACTCGATGTCGAAACGAATTTTATACTGTCTGGCGCTTCGACATTAGGACCAGCGTGTTGATTTAATATCGCAACACATTTCTCAGCCACAAGACTGGCTAAATTAACAATACGATGATGCATCGCAACGGTGTTTATTAATTGTTCTGACGCATGTAAACATGCACGTCATTGAAGCATGCAAGCGGTAATGTGTTATCATCGATGTTTTCGCCTTGAAGCCTTGCAGGGTGAGAAATGATGCCAGATGAGGATTTCGACATTGTGGTATCGATTCGATACTATCGAAGTTGTGGGGGCGAAGTTTCAGTGGAGACTTGCCATAAACCTCTTTTACAATCATTAACAGTTGATTTCAAGTTAAATTTCGAAGATTTTTCCTCCTTTTTGGAGATATGATCATCATTTATTTCTTGATTTACGAGAACATCAGAACTAATTTGTGGTCAATGACCACCTGGGGCAGATGCTGATGGAGCTCCTCCACCCGGTGGTCTTCCTGATGAGCTTCCTCCAGACGATGCTCCAGTGGGTGGCGACCCCCCACCTTGTGATTGAGAGACCTGTTGATTTTGAGTATTGGTTTGTGAGATCCGCCAACCCCTCGTTAAACCTGAAAAATATGAGCTTAGAGAGCCAGCGGCCGCCCAAATCTGAGAGAAAATTCAGAGTTTGAATGAATCCAACAATAAAAAGTATCAGCTTCGGAAAAACTCACCTGGATGAAAAAAATGACCAAAAATATGATTCTCATTTTCGATGCGAAAATTTAATGTGCTGCACTTGAACAATCGCCATTCACTGACTTATTTAAAATTCAATTTAAAAAGAGGTTGAAACCGAACGGGTTGCTCAATGTTTGATTTGTCTGGTGGCATTTTGAGTGGAATGGGTGTCGTTTGCTTCGAGGCGTTCACGCGGGAGATTTGAATGCATGTCGAAATCGTTGAAAGGATAATCGCATGCTCTGCCAGTCGGAGCTACCTTAATGCAACATTCAGCGCGAAACCACAAATAGTCTGTGCTATTGCGACCGTCCTCCACTTGCTCATTGAATTGAAATGAACTATTGGATACGTTATTATCGGTTGGAGGTTCAATTTTCTCCTGTCGCTTGCAGCGTCGATAATCGAATTTGAAAATCGCTGCAACTCCAGCAGCCAATATTTTAAATCACGTTTCTCACTTCGCTATCAATTTGTACGGGGCCGAAGCAAGATGGTAATTAATTTGTACGACGCTCATTGAACGGTAATCACCTCCATCTTCAGAGTGTTCGGTAATCAAATTGAAACGACGTTATCGTCGCAGCCGATCGCAACCAATCCATTCCATGAACGAGTAAGCCATTCAGACTGCTGGTGGTGAGTGCGACTTGGAATGGTGTTCGGAGCAAGCGATTCACATATCGCAAGGACTCACTCGTGACAATGACTAATGGCAATGTGTGATCGGCAATTAGTTGTCACGTTTCGTTGCGCTGAGCGCCGTTCCGGGTCTCGTCATTTGTTATTCACTCCGATGTGTTTGTTTTTATTTTTGTTCGTTCATTTTGCCAGCACCAACCGAGGCTTCAGCCGGAATGTAGGCAACATATTTTCACATGCACATGCATTTCGATGATGAATCGCTTGTGAGGGATATTTCAACGATCGAAATTTCAAGAAGGGCTGTGGTGTAAGTGAGTGATAGCAGGCAAGAATGTGATATGTCAAAATTGAAATTTTATTTTTATTTTTCAGCTTAGAATCTCGATTTTTACTTTGAGTTTCTTGAATGCAGCAGTCTTTTAACCAGCTGCTGCTGGTGCTGGTGCTGGTGCCGGTGCCGGTGCTGGTGCAGGTGCCGGGACTGCTGGTGCTGGTGCCGGTGCTGGTGCCGGTGCTGGTGCTGCTCCTGCGGCTGGTGCTGGTGCTGGCACAGGTACTGGATATACATAGACATATTGCACCCTATAAGGTCCCGGATATGGTCTCATTCCTCTCTTAAAGATTCCATCTCCTTGGAAGACCTAAAAATGAAAATTCATTTTTATTTTTGCAAACACTCAAAATTCGAGAAAAAAAAAATTATCAACAATATTCACATGAACGGAGGCGATGATAAACAGCACAAGCACAATGCCTTTCATCTTACGCTTTTTCAGCTGATTTAGGCCTTTGAAATGAGACTGATGACTGTATCATCGCCAGCGAATATTTATATTCGCTTGAGTGGACGTGAAAATGCATTCGATTAACGCTACAGAAAAAAATACGGCGTTGGGAAATCGCGTCGAAAACAATGTCGACATCGATATGAGCTTGTGTTTAAATATTTTGCAAGTCGGCTATCGCCATTGCCACGCAAATTTTATTATTTTGTTTATTCAACGTGAGTTGAACTGCTCCCCCTGGCTGAGAGTTTCAGAGCTGCACATCAAGGTTTGCAAAACATCTTATTCGTCCATTGCGAGTTTTTTTTTCTGTCTCGTAATGGAGCATTCACAGCTTTGATGTTCCTGAACATGAGGTGTTGATTCCCGATTCCTAAAGTAAACTTTTAGAGCAGAGGGAAAATGACTTGAAATGGCTTCTGTTGAACTGAAGTGAAACGAGGAATTTCTTTGTTGTTCATTACGCCGAATAGATTTATTTTTAAGAAATTTTAATCATTTGATTAATTTGAAGAGTTAAAGGGTGCTCATTGGCGGGCGAACGAGATGCATGCTTTTGAAAGAATTTCTATGGTGCAGGTCCTTGTGCCGGGGATGCTTATGCTGGTGGTGGTGGTGAGGAGGGCGGTGGTGAGGATGGTGGTGGCGGTGGTGAGGATGGTGGTGGCGGTGGTGAGGATGGTGGTGGCGGTGGTGGGGGTGGGGGTGGCGGTGGTGGGGGCGGGGGAGACGGGGCCGGCGTGGGGGGTGGTGGCGGCGGCGGCGGCGGTGGTGGCGGCGGTGGTGGTGGTGGTGGTGGTGGCGGCGGCGGTGGCTGAGCTTGTGCTGCAGCAAACGGTGCAAAAGGCCAACAACCCCAAGGCCTCCACCACGGAAAAAAGGGTGCTGGCGGAGGGGGTGCAGTTGGTGGAGGTGGCGGATTGGGCGGATAATAATAAGGGAGGAAACACGTCTCGCCTATCAAAACCTGAAACAATATTTTCAAATAAAATTGCGCTCCCAAGTTCGGAGTCCCAACATCATCAAAACACTTACGTGGAACGCTAAGGCCGTAAAAATCACAAAAACTACTTTCATGTCGTGATTGTGCGCTGACAATGAATCTGGTATAAAAGGACCGTAACTAACGTGAGTGGTGCTTCTGGCCCTTATATATAAGTCAAGGCGAGTCAAAACAATTTTTTCGACGAAAACAAGTTGTTGGCGAAAACAATTTTTTCATCGTAAAGTTGTGCATCTCCTTTTTGCAAGTTGTTGCGTAAACCAACTTGTTGTGCGTCAGCTCAATAACCGAAGGCGCTTATTTTCTGACGCAGATCTCAGAGCTCAAATAACATATCTTGTGATCATAGCTCGTGGCGGATCTGAGCAAATGGTCAGTTTTTTTCGTGGGAAGTTTTTAAACGAAAACAAGGTAAGATTGCACGAATATGCGTTTTCGATTTAATTATCTGATAATTAATGCATGCGTCAAATACACGGCCAGTACTTGGATGCGAGATCTATTTTCGTGAGGGGCTTTGCTGTGTCTCCTCGTAGGTATTCTGCGATGATAGGTTCTCCGAGGCCTGCTGCTGGGGGGGTTTCACTGTGGTTTGATGCTCCAACGTCTCCTCACGTTGCTGTTGCTGATCAGTTGGCGCCTTTGGAGGGAGGAGGAAATTCAGTGGAATTTTCGGAAGAAATGCGGCCTGCGGAGCTGGCCACCAAGGCCATGGTAGTGAGAGACCTTGCAAAGATTGTATCTGTGCTCCCGTGGACGCCATCATCTGAAAAAAAATGTTTTAAAATTGTTCGTTTCTTTCGAACATTCTCGTGGCAAAACCTACCTGGATGAGCAATATCTCGACAACAATAAAAGCAATGAAAGCAACCCTCATTTTCAAGAACTTTCGAAAAATTGGTGATTTCGTGAACACCAACCTGAACTCAGTTTTATGGCTCACTCAAAAGCTTCGAGTGAGTTTCAGTTGGCTCTGGACCTGATATTGAATTTCAGATTTGAAATAATCTAAGTCTGGCTGTTCGACAGACGACTGATGAAAGTAAATACAAGAATGGGCATTTGCATTTATAGCTTTCAGATCGTAGTTGGCTCCGATAATGTCGTCAGTGCGATAACATTAATAGATTTCTGATTGCTATCGCTTTTCAGCGAATGATTGTGATTATTACTTTTGCATTTTGTTGTATTTTCATGGGATTTGCATGCTACTGTTGAAAAGTCAGACGGATTTCTCCGTCTCCGACCTCGCACCAGAAGAATCGATATGATTTTTATTGATTATTCGAATGCGTTGTGGGCAATAAAAAAAACACTATGAGCAATAGCTCGCTGAATTAATTAACGAGGCTTTACAATCCAAAGCTTGACGATGGTGAGGGTGGGGTTGGGGACGAAATCGATCGAAAGTTCAACCATTTAGTTGAATAGGCTGCAAGCCTGAATGGGCAGAAAACAGGCTTCGGCTGAACTTGCTGTTGCTGAACCTGCGCTGGTTAAACGTGCTTTGGCTGAACGGCTTGCGGCTGAACGACTGATGGCTGAACGACTGGCTGCTGAACGACTAGCGGCTGAACGAGTTTTGGCTGATTTGGCTGCTGCTGAACGGGCGCTGGCTGAACAGCTTGCGGCTGAACGACTAGCGGCTGAACGGGCTTTGGCTGATTTGGCTGCTGCTGAACGGGCGTTGGTTGAACGGGCTTTGGCTGAACGGCTTGCGGCTGAACGGCTTGGGGCTGAACGGCTTGCGGCTGAACGGTTTGCGGCAGAACGACTAGGGGCTGAACGGGTTTTGGCTGAATAGGCTGTGGCTGAACTTGCTGTTGCTGAACTTGCTGTTGCTGAACGGGCACTGCTTGAACGGACTTTGGCTGAACGGCTTGTGGTTGCACGGCTAGTGGCTGTACGGGTTTTGGCTGATTTGGCTGCTGCTGAACGGGCGCTGGTTGAACAGGCTTTGGCTGAACGGCTTGCGGCTGAACGGCTTGTGGTTGAACTTGCTGTTGCTGAACAGGCGATGCTTGAACAGG
>JANSTV010077005.1:0-10113 GCA_027564135.1 Lestremia cinerea | reverse complement strand
ACTTGGAGGTGAAAAAATCCAATCTGCTGTGTCGACACAGAGCCATTCAAGTCAATCGCCGATCTGACACTTCTTTCAAGAGGCTTGTTTACCTTGATAAATATCAAAAAAAAAAAAATGAACTGACTTTTCGACAACATCGATTTCGCCACGACAAAGGCAACGCCAACGGAAAAAGTGCAGGCGAAGAAAAAATGAAGAGAAAAACCCATGATTTTAACGAAATGAGAAAACTTGAAAATATCAACAAACTTCGGTGAGATAAAGATTGTGAAAGTTGACTTGAAAAGAGAAGGAGAAGAAAACCGAGAAAAAACTGTCGAGAGAAAGGGAGAGAAGAGTGGGGAATGGGCCATTGGACGTTCTGCGGAGAAGACACAATGCGAATGGTGACGGAGAATGGAGAATGGCGACTGGAGAGCGGGCGATATACTGTCCAACTAGATGAACTCATCGCCGAAAGGGTGATTTCAAATGCTCGAATTCGCAACAGCACATTTCATTTCACAAAAGAATGGGCAAAAAATGTTCGAGCGCTATTTGCTCGACAATGAAGTTTAATTAACTTTTCTTTGGCTAATTTTCTGTCATTGTTCAACAAACACAGCAGAGCACATGATCTTTGATCGTCATTACGACAAGGACGGACTGCACGTTGGGCCGGGGTCGATGTAATTGAAGGCATACAGATTGCCACATTATCGATAATGAAGATTGAGAATTCTCGCCGATGGTTTGCAGTGGACGGTTCTGATGCTTCCGTGCCTCCAAACAAAAGACGGACCTTTCAAAACACCACCGATAATTCCCGGTGAAATGAAGAAAATGACAAAGTGGCAATTTGAAGAGCCAGCCGCACAGAATGACCTACATTTTTATCAATAACAATCATAATTACAAATTGTAACACTCGAAGCAGAGCACCCTCACCCCCATCGGATCGGATCATTATAAAATTCTTGAATTTTCTCATCGCGAGCCGAAAGCGAGGAGCGCGACAGAACCAAAAAAACACAGCAAATCGTGGCTCATTAAGAAATGTATCGATAGCAGACCCTCCAAATGGGATTGACGCTGGCCGACGGAAAAAAATGAACAAATGACTCCATTATATTATGTCATTTCATTGATTATTTTTCTTCTCCTTTTTGTTTTTTGTCTTTCTGCGTTTTTTTTTGCGCCCTGCACAAATTCGATTATGCGACTATTATCACCATTGGTTGGCTGAACAATGGGGGGACCTGAATGGCTGTTTCGGATGACGGAAAACTCTGGATCGATGCCGTTGTCACACACACAGAATCGACGAATTAGCCCACTATCGCTCATTGTATTTATCTAATTACGGTAATAAAGATGAATGTGACGCAATTATTGATGGAATCGTGTGCGCGCAATATTAAAGAGATGGCACGTCGTTTCGCCCAAATGTGACCGTAAACACATTTCACACAATAAAATAGACTGTTGTTAATGTTGCCATTTCGTTTGTTGCCATTTCATTGGACAGCCGAATGGCCAAAAACAACAACAATAAATTCCCTTCGGAAGCGTTTTCGGTTTGGTTTCGGTTTTGGTTGGGTTTGTCTGTCCGTTTTGATAACGATTTTCGGGTGTTTGGTCAGTTTTTTTCTTCTTCTTTTTCTTCTTTTTTCGCTCCTCTTGAATCTGCCAATATGAAATACGATTACTTACCAACAGGACTCTCATCATTCCAAAATGAATCATCCAGAGTATAGTCGGCTTCTGCAAAGAAGAAAAAAACGAAGGTTTTCGTTAGAATTTGAATCTGGTGGAGGGTTTTGAACCGTCGATCGACTAACGAATACTCCATCTCAATCGACTGAACGGCATGAAAGGATGCGAAAGCCACTCTGAAGACAAATGCCAATGCCATGGGGTTCACTACAAGCAAAAGTTCAATGATATTTCGATTTGATAGTGTTGGTTCCACTTTGACGGTGTCACATTTGCCATGAAATCATATTGACTCTTACAGCTCCCCTTCAGACCGGGCCGAAGGCACAAACGAATTCAAAGTACTGGCAAAAGATATTTTAAACCACTTAAGAACACTTGAAATGTTCCATTTGAGTCGAAAGTTTGATTCAAAACGAGAATAATTCGGAAAGCAACGTTGCCATTAGCCGCTGGAAAGGAGGCGACCCATGCTCGAGCAACAGTAACACCAAAACTCCATGTACATGCACTTTAATTAGTTTATTATTTATTGCAATTTTCTCTCAACAATTTTTCCGCTTCGTTACGTGGAAATTCTGTTGCGAAAAGTATCCAATGTATATCCAAGTTTTAATCTTGAACCGAATATTTCAAAATGGATGGCAAATGGGAAATTGTGAAAGTGTATTGGACACGATGAAGCCGTTGCGATTGCACCAGAGCAACGGAGCAACAACAACACGGAGCCACAGTAATAAACCCTGCTGGATGCTCAATCTCTTTTATAATTCATCCATTTGATTCAGATCGAGTACACGACTGACCGACCGAATTCAAGTCAAACTCGAAATGGGAAAATATTTCGGAATGCTGTTTGCTCAGACGAGAAACGAATTTTCAATCAAATATGCATGTGTTATAGTTTTTCGGAGATTGTATCCGGTAGTTATTCGTTAGAAAACTTATGTGGGAACGGAAAAGGAGGGGAGCGAGAGTGAGAGAGAGGGAAAAAGAAAACTAACGGGAAAATATTCAATTTTTCCTCCGATTCGTTTCGGTGGAGTTCGTCTACCGAAAAGTTGGTGAAGTTTCTCATTCAAGTCATAAGCAAAAAGCTATGGCGAAGGAGCAAATTCAATTGGAAACTTTTGGATATTCGCGAAATCCGAATACACTCTTGATCGTTAAAGTATTGATAAAACCGATTCGGTTGATGCATTTTGAAATTTCGAAATTTCGTCGAGGAACGGAATCAGCTCAGCGAATGAAAATCGAAAATGTTCTTGGCAGTCGGTTCGAATTGTGAAAGCATTTTTGATTCAGTTTGTCTTGGGCGGGTGCACGCACATCATCAGACCACAGCATGCCCAAACATCATCCGACAAATGCATAAAACAAAACGTTCAAGTCATTCAGCCATGAAAATTAAAGCATTCGAATCGAACAAACGGAAACAAAGTTTTTAATAACTTTTTCGCCGGTTTTGCGTTTTCTCGTTTTTTTCGTTCGCTTTCTCTCTCCTTCTCTCTCCTTCTCTCCCCTTCTCTCTTTCTCTCACTCAACTTTTCCATTTCCGCATGCCCTTAATTATGTTAGGAATTTATCGGAGATGTTAGTCATTGTGCGTTGAAGGAAATTCCAGGAATTACATGTTTTCTGCTCAAACAATAAATTGTGCATAAACTTTTGAGTTTTTTCTTCTTTTCTTCCTACTTTTCGATTCATTTATGCTTTCCGTCATCGTCCGATAATTGCTGCTGGATGTGATGGTGGCTATGACGGCTCATGGGACTGCGTCGAATAATAAAAGCGTTTGTGGTCATTCACGTGTGATTTATGATGGCGCAGCGGAGACTGGAGACGAGAAACGTGATTTGGCCTTCCGGAAGCGAATACGGCTTTGTTACTTGGAAAAGCCCAGAATCGACGTTTTAGCGACGAGCTATGAATTCCTAGCGGAGCAGCTAATCACGAGGAAATGCCCAGCAGTTGTCTTCACAATACGTCAACGCGTCATTGGTATGCATGAGGGGGTTGTTGACGACAGCTATTCCGCCAGAGCTTGGTCGTAAACCACAATGAATGAATCGGAATAAGACCCGAGGAATCTGAATGGGCTCGAGATGGGACGACTCGACTGAAGAGTGACGTCACCGCACAGAAACGTTGTTATCCAAGCCGCATGCCAATTTTCATCAGACGAATCCCATTGCAATGGCAAATCGATTAATTCCGGCAAATATGCAATCTGGATGCATCAAATTCTGATCAAAATTTCATCAGCGAAACGAAGCTATTTTAAATTTAAATGACATTTCAGATTGCAAATGAAAATGTTCATGGGAGAAAACGCTTGGTGCGACAGTCGCATCGGAATCGGGCAAAACATCGATGGCAGCGGTTGAAGTTACAAGATTGTCTAAAAATAAAACGAAACGGGAATGATTCCATCGACTTGTCTGTTGTTAGCCCCGACGAGAGACGAGACGGCAAACACGAAGAGCACACGACGAAAAAATCTAATAACCATAAGAGCAATCATTCTAAAATTTATATTATTGCCCGATAGTCGGATCTCGGATGGCTGACGACTGAAAATTGGATGGCTGGGATGTTCAGCGCTCATCGCTGGTTGCTGTCGTCGACTCGTCGGGCTGAATTTCCCCTATCAAAACTTAATTTCGTTTTCAAGACATAACGCATTAGTGGAATTTCTCTCGTTTTGATTGAATCGGGGTTTGAGATTGAGCCGATGTGTCAGCGTTGAGCAGTGGGTCTGTGTGTGCGAGGTTGGGATGACTGCATGGCTGTCTGTATGTTTTGTCGCCACGCTCGAATCGGCCAGCTTGAAGACGTTTCAACGAATCGAAATGGAATCAAACCGCCGGGTGACAACAGCCATTTCCCTTGAAGGTACATATTTTCCTCTTTCCCAATACTCGATTTTGATGCGATTTAGAAAATAATTCGTTTTTGTAACAATTTGGGCGTGAAATGGATTTCTCTCTGTGAGTTCTGTGTGTGTGAGTGTGTTGATGGCGTATTGCGGAATCTTCGTTGGTTTTGCCGTTTCATCGTTTGTTCATCATATTCGTTTTCGGGCTTTGTTGTTTGGTGTTGCGTGATATTTGCGTGATTGCGCCAACGGTACCTGTGGGCTGCTGCTTTATCGTTTCGATGGTAAGCCGTGGGACGGTGAAGGACTCACAGTCTTGGATAGGTTAAGTTTGCCAAACATCTGTTTCGATCAAATGCCAGCTTGAGATTTATCGATTCCTCTCGAGGTCATCTCGTTCGATTAATTCATGGTGGGTGTGAAACGTTTAGTCGGTTTCTCCCATCGGACGATTGTTTGAGCGATGGCAAAACCAATAAGTGCCGACCCACGATGATGGTGACTCAGGAAGAGCGTGCCACTGATAGAATGAACCGATGCTTAATAATCACAGGACTGCTCAATTACACTGAGTTATCGTTGCCAAGCAATCGCCCACCAATCAAATCCGCTGAACAACCAGCGCTCAATCAACATTTTAATTTCAAATCCCAAACAAATCCAGCATTTTCATTTCAGTTAAAAAGCGAGTTTTGCATCTGGCGACAGCATTCACACCAAACCCACCAGCATTGCTGATGGTATAATCCTCGGTGCCTCTCATCCAACGTAACTCGCTGCCCAAAACTCCATGAAAAATAAATTCGTTTTGACAGATAAAATTTATTAATAAATCCTCACTACTTAAGTGTTTGCTGCATTCTGATTTTCTGCTACACATTGTTTGCCATCAAATTAAAAACGGCCTCGTAAAATCCGACCGAAAAGCATTCTGCGCTATTTTCCTTCCGATTTTATATACGGGCCGATGATGGAAGACGAGGCTGCCGAGTGTAAAACGGCAAATTCAATGTTGGCTCTAAGCTGAATGGGGCCGAAAATCGTGTAAAAATTTATGGTGAATGGCGACTGTCAATACAACATGACCGATAATCAGCGAAAAGCAGCCCAAAGTTATTTTTATTTTTTTCAATCTTCTTTTGCGTTTGTGCTTTTGAGCCTATCTGAGCCCGTTCCTCCCACTCGCCACTCACACCGCACCACCCAGTATGCCGTTACTTAACAACCGAACGGAAAACAATGCAGAGATGAAAATCACGGGCGGAAAAACAGAGAGGACGAAAGAAAGAGACGGAGATGGAGAAAAAAAAAACTTAATACTTTGGCACCCTCGCATCACTCAGTTTTTACATCCGTTTTTTTTCCTTCTACGGATTGTTTGCTGTTTTGTTCTTTCGCACTTTTGCAAACAACCGAATCGACAGAACGAAAGCAAAACGAAAAAAATAAAGGAAAACCCAGCCGAAATATTTTAAAATTGAATTTAATGTCTGTTTGTTTGCATGTTTTTGCATATTTTTCTGTCAGAAACTTTATCTTATCTTATTTGTTTGCTGGTGTCTTGCGTTCATTCATTGTTGTTCTCTTCGGCCCCGTTTTCCATTCCATCGTCGTTTCGGTGTTCGGTTTACCATTTTCTCTCTCGCTGCGAAAGTGTCTATTATTCTCTTCTACTCAGTCTGAGCTGGCAGTGGCAGTGGTGGGCGATGGCGGTGATGTTGGCAGTGGTTGCTCGCCGCTGTTGTTGTTGTTGTTGATGCTGTTGTTCATGTGCTTGTTGTTTATAAGCTTATGAACGATAACAGAATCTAACTTTTTGGGGAAAAAGTTTTTTGTAAATTCGGTTTTCTGTCGAAAAATTATATTGCGAATGTGCGGGCCCCGGCGAGAGAATGGACGGGAAAGAGAGAGCGAGAGAGAGAGAAAAAAACGCACACACACACAATTGTTGATTGAATTTTGAAGTTCAAATATGATGAACTTTTCGAAAATAGAGGCGCACAACAGTCAAGCATGCCGAACAGATTAGGCCTCTGAGTGTAATCTATTCAACTAAAGTGTGAATGCATGAATGAGATGAGAATTGATTTTGGCGATAATGCTCGGCAATTGTGATGTGCCGACATTAACACCAACTTTTCAGGGAATTTATAATTGATGTGGCCACCCCGAAATGAGAATGGAAATGCGAAAACACCTCCTCACGTTATTGCTTCATCAATTCACAAAGTTTTCCGCCAGAAAATCGCTCTGAAACGAAAGCCATTTCGATTAAACGACCAAACATTAAATGATTTTTTTTTTTTATTTCTTCAAACAAATTTTTGTTTCTTTCCTTTCAGTTGGAACCATAAAACGAGGCGGAAGTCACTCGCATCATCTTCTGGAAGAATGCCGCTGGAATGGCTTTCCTTTTCACGGATGAAATTTACGAAAAATAATGATAAAAAAAGGAGGGGGAGGTGGAGGACGAGGCGAGAAGCTGAGCGGCGATCACACATACAATTTATTACACCTACCGATTTTGAGCAAAATGCCCAAGGAGTGGCAAATGGGACGGTCAAACGCACCGATATAAAATTATGTCATTTCATTGAGACAATAACATCGAACCAACCAAGCGGATGGAATAAAACCATTTGAGTGGCAATGAATCTTTTGATTATGTTTTGAATTGGTGAAAGGTCACAGAACAAACAAAAGCAATATAAATTAATGGTTGACCAGTGGTTGACACGTACGCGTTTTTCGCTTGTAGCTTGCGTGCTGGGTCGAAGCATCACAGTCGAAGGGACATGAAATTAATTTCCGCTTATTAACAGCTGTTTACAAACTAAAATCTGGGTTTTTTCTTCCGAGAGGAGCATCACGCACGGTGGAAGTGGTTTGATTAGAAAACGGCGATCGGATTTTCATATTGTGGTCGTTTGAGATTCTCTTTTTTGGCTTTTCGTCCAGGTTGTGCATTTTCAAGGAGTTAATTCGGGCGAAATCAAGCGAAATCGGGCGAAATCGGGCGAAATCGGGCGAAATCGGGCGAAATCGGGCGAAATCGGGCGAAATCGGGCGAAATCGGGCGAGTTCGGACAAAATCGGACAAATTAGAAAAACTTCGGACAACTCTTGACTAATTGGAACAAATTAGGACAAATTCATACAAATTTAGACAAATTTAGATAAATTTGGACTAATTGAGACAAATTCGGACAAATAGGGAAAAACTTGGTCACATTCAGACACTTGTTCCTTCAAACAGGCCCTGGTCCACGATCGACGTAAATGCCTTTGACGTGTAGAAAACTTCGAACGTGAAATCGCAACTTGTTCCGTTAAAACCGTCAATAAGCACTAGCATCCGAAGTACGACTTGAAACTCCGAGCATTATGACATTCATAATCAATCAAGCGCACATTAAACATTCTCCATTTTTTCCTTCCAGAAGAAAGTTTCATTCAAATCGCATTTGCCATTGAGCGCAATTCTCCTACTGTCCGCTCCTGCTAGACTTCACACAGACCGTCAATCGAGGACCATGACGACGATGAAAACAACAGCAATCCCACAAAACAACATAAAGTCGAATTCTACATGCTTTGCGGCAACACATTTTCTTCCTTTTTTTGTTGCAAGTTGTTGTTGTTGTTGTTCATCAGAAGCGAAAAAAAATTTTGACAAATTTATGTGGAGACATTTCCATGAAATTCGAACGGAGCAAAAACGAAAGCAAAGCCAGGGGAGAAACGAACAAATACAACACACCATGCGCTCCCACGGCAGAAAACCAGCAGAAAAAAGAATCTCAACCGAAATAAAACATATTACAGTTATTATTCCCATTGTTATCATAACTTGTGTGTCTCGCGTTATTTCGTTTTTGTCTGTTGCCAGTTTTTAAGTTGAATTCGCGCCGAGCGAAAAAAAACAAGACCGAAACAAAACCGAGTGAAGAGCGAAAATATCAAAATCTCATAATATGATTTTTGTAACGAAATAAAAGAAAACAAGTGGAAACGAAGCAGAGGAAAGAGAGAGAGGGGGGCAAAATGCGACAAACCGACCGAATGTAAAGAAAAAAAAACTGAAAAAGTTAAAAACCAACAACGAGCATCAACCACGCCGCGACAAACGGGGCTCGATGCGGAGGCGAATGATGAGAAAACACAAAGAATAAAGACACTCAGCAGATTTAAATGAGACGAAGGGATTTCGTTTCGTTCTATTCGCCTGTTTGGGCTTCAGTGAGCCTCAACACCGTGTGGGAAACGAGCACGGCGAAACAATGTTGCGTTGCAAATCGCTGACACAATCGAAAAAAGAGAAGAAAAAACGAGCGAGCCAAGCGGAGAGAGGGAGAAAAAAAATCGATACGTTATTCAAGTGCGTAACATACAGAATGATGGGTGGCTTAGAAGTGGCGGTGATGACTTAAATCGCAATAGTCCCAGGGGTTCATTAGCTAAAGGGTTGCTTCAGCCAAATGCCGTTTGTTTGCAAAACAAAAACCGACCTCCTGGGAAATCAAACGAAACTCAAACGCTAAGCCATCGGTTCTGCTTCAGCACAACCCGCACCGATCCGAATGGAACGAGTTGAATGAAAAGTAAAGCAACAGAGAGAAAAAAGTACACAAACTGCGAAAAACATCCGAAACGAGAATAAAATTTAACACAAAACTGTTCACCGTTTAAGATTGTTTGCATAATTTTGCGATTGTTGTCGAACGCAACGTGGCATTCGTTTGGATTGCCGGCAGTTTCATTCAAAAATAATAAGTTCGTCGGGTTAACACGGCAGCACCGTCGACCATTGCTCCGCTCACCAATGTCGTCACACATTGTTTCATCGCGTGAAAGCGATAGCATTACACCGACACCTTCAACCTCCCAATCTCTCCCGTTCAGCGATATCAATTTCGACATTGTATACGAAAAATGTGTATAATCTCAGGAATAATGGCATGAACTTGGCATTTAAAAACATCTGAAAACAGGTTCCCATTGGAGGATCATCATTACATTTAATTATCTTGGCAAAAAGCTACATAAGTAGGTATTATGGTTGGTGTTGTCGGTGTTGTTCGGTGCTGTCGTTGCCACTGCCATTGAAGCATCTATTACGTTATTGCTCTGCCATTCGTTTCCCGTTGGCGTTCGAGAGCGTGTTGTGCTCTTTCTTGAGGAGTTGCCTTCTGTTTTCGCTCATATTTTTGTGTCGTCGTTTTTTTCTTTCGCCTCCGAGAAAGTTCAAATGGAATTCCTCGTGCATTAGCATTTGCCAGTGCTGCTGGATTTGATGGCTGTCGCTCTGCTGGCGTTATGACAATGCTGCTGCTGATGATGACGAAGACGTCGACGACGATCATCATCATCACGACGACTTTAATGACGAATACGTGCGCATCATTTCTAAATTCGCCGTTGATAATTATTTTTATTATAATTTGCGATGCGATATTCCGACGAGTTGAAAAGCATTTTCCGAATATTATACGCACGTGAAACAACTTGATTACGATTACGTAAAATTAACAGGCACA
>JANSTV010076994.1:0-10114 GCA_027564135.1 Lestremia cinerea | reverse complement strand
GGGGTAGGTGGGGGGGGGGGGGGTTGGGTTGGCGGAGGGGTTGGGTGTGTTTGCTTTGAATTTTCTCTAATGCGAAACTATTACAGGCGCGTATATCTCGTGAATGGGAGTTGTGTGCAGGAGCGCGGGAGTGTAGCTGATTTGGATTTGCATCGATGCATGCGAAATAAGCTCAGTTCCACGTTTCTCGCGACCGTCGGCAACACAGTCCACTTTGTGATGAGTTAACCCGTGAGCGCCAAGCGATAAGCTGAAGGAATCTCTTTTCGCGAGCAAATAACATCCAGATGGATCGCGTAATGGAACAATCATTTGCACTTTCAAGTGATTCTCAAGTTGGGCATCGCCCTCTCTTGAACATCACCCAGTCAATGGACGCATCATTCATTAAAAGCAACATCATAATTTCCGATGAGAAATGCTTTCAAGTGGCCCGAATTGTGCTTCGAAGCACAAGCAAAACTCGAAGTTGCTCTACTTGAGAGATCCCGTTGTTTTTTCTTGTGTTTTCCTGTTCATTCGGCGAAAATCTTTTTATTTAAACGGCAAATGGAATTCTCAAGGCAAACTTGCACCATTTCACCATTAATGAATAGACGCCATTCGGTGGAAGTTGTGCAAAGAATAGTCTCATTTTCAAAGGCTAATAACCAGTTTTTGCGATATGAGCATCTTAACAAATCGCCGGCAAGCACACAACCAGCGAAAGCGAAGGCAACGCCAAGCACAAAAAGAAATTCAAAGAACAATCCACCAGAATAATGGTTGAATTTCATTTTGAAGACGAGCTGAAGTTTGATGGGAAAAAGCCAGTCCGATTCATCCCCGAGCATAGCTCCACTGACACGAGCACATCCAAGGCAGCCGCACTCGACATGACTGATGTATTGTAATCCTTGCATTAATACCAATTAAGTTTTGTCATTCCTGTGGCCAGACGCTGGTCGACCGCAACGAAACCCATCCATGACACTAATCACCAACATAGCCAGCATCACCAAGCACGAACGAAATATGAATGCGAATATCGCCAAAGCCCCCCATAACGAATGACAACACATTCGTTACAATCCGCACTACAATTTTTCTATCTTTTCTCGTCATGTCGCCGCTTCTATCTTTGGCTTATTCCTTCAGCACCAATGCCATATACCGTTTCGTGCAACTGTTCAAGATAGATAATCCCATTTGTTCTTCAACGAGATATTTATTTCTCGAACGTCTGAAATTGTTATAATAAATGTCTATCGTAATGAAGTACATAATTTTTTGACAGGTTGCGCTAAACATTCACTTTGTTTCTTGGCTTTGTGTCTGTTTGGTACCTTTGGCGCGTTTGTCCTTGTCGTCGTCGCAGTCGTCCTCTGTCTCATTCTTATTTCTTATCGTTAGCTGCCGAATCATCTCCGTTTTCGTTTTTGAATTCCTGCCCTCCTTCCCCCCCATTCGCTCGTTTGCTCTCAATTTTATTACAATTTGATAATGTGTTCTGCGTCAAATAAAGCTAATCGCATTATATGAAACAGATGCCGTTCATTTCTTTCATTTTCCGCAACAGTTTTCCTCCGCACACTTGCACATGTTGAATAACTTCTATTCACTTGAAAATACAGTTTATTATATTTAATTGTAATTTTTTTTATCAAGTGCCTGTAGTTCACTTTTCTTTTGTGGCATTTGTGTTAATTAAAAGATGTCGTCGCCTTTGTGGTGCACAGCGTCTTTGTGTTTGGCTTTGGATGAAGGATTTTCAACAATTTAATTGTTTCAATGAATCCTTCGTCAAAGACGTATGCGATGACTTTTGCAAAACTGGCAGATTCTCTGCGATGCCGACCAATTGGATGATTTCGCAAGAATTTTATTGCCATATTGTTGAATCGAACGTGCACCGCTTTATTTTCAACCCGAATCTGTGTATTTCACAGTTACACATGACTTTTCATTCAGCTTTCCTGCTCGACCGATCCGCTTGCGGATAACTCGGACACATCTTTGGGATTTGCCTCAATCAAACTAATGTCCGGAATTGCGTTCAAATTAAAATTGAACGTAATCTTTTCAGATGATTTGCATGTCATGACGGATGAGAAAACATAGAAATGATGATCAAACTTGTTTCGCCAGGCAAAAATAATTAAATTCAAATACGTCAGAGAGAGAGAGAAAGAGAGAGAGAGATGGGAATGAAAAACCGCAGTACAGAACAAATATCAACGAATTGCGAACGAAAGATTTCTTAAAACTGAATTTCAGCATAATTGAATATCATTGAAACGTCAGAAACCCCAAACGGGAAAATAATTAGAAAATACTTTCAACGGAACGGACAATGTGATATCGTTTTAAATACATCGGTGTTTGGAGCGAATTTGCTGGAGGGTCGTCGCCGAAGCCAGCAATCTGACATCGAAATCGAATGTGCGCCGGGCGGAAGACCAAATGAAAACGCATGCCAAATTTGATATGTCTTTTACGAGCGACCGCCATTCCACAGTTAATGCTGACGCTTTCATGTGGTGGCTCCGATGTAATGCCACGGTGCCCTCGCAATAATATAAATGTTACTGCGATGGATGATGAATACCATTCGCTCAGCCATCAACGTGTTGCCCCACACCGTTTCGGGAGCCGCACCGCCTAAACACACCCACATACGCGAGATCACACGCTGCCACAGTGGCATCTCTTTGCCAGCGCATTCGCTCGCCGCCGCCGCCGCCACCAAGAAAAATAAAACATACAAAAGCTTAAAATTAATATTTATTTTGCTCCAAGTAAATCCACATCGGAATGAAAATTGCTGGGGCAAATGGCGGTCTCGATGAATGCCACCTAGATTGTTGATGCTTGTTGCGGCTGCTATTTGCTGTTTTTCTTGTTGTTGTTTGGTGTTTGGTGTTTGTTGCTACATCGTCGCACCCCTATTTTGATTTCTAGTTAACATTTTTCGAGTTTGATATTTTACTTTTGGTTTTATTTGAATTGGCGCCCGAAGCGACGAGCGTCGACTGATTGCAGACGGGCACTTTCCATGAAAAGCATATTATTTTAGTCGATCTGATGTCCGATGTTATTTCCACGAATTCTCTCCTCATCCGCCAATGCAATGCACTGCTTGACCATCCAATATGACTTTCATATGAACAGAACAAATGAGCGCAACTTTGTGCTGAAATCCAAATCGCAACTATGCTGTAAATCAAACAGTGAAATTATTGCAATATTTGCCTCGAGTTTTAATGAATTAGCAATTCGTTCTGCCGAATTCGTGGTTTATATTTCGAGAATTTGATGAATTTTCTATGCGTCCAGCTGGCCATTTCACAAAGTGAATGGCTTTTCGTGGAAATGAAAAAAAGAAACAAAACTAAATGCAATAAACTTTTTGACAAAATTTATCAAATTGCAATGTTTGGCGGTAAATTCTCTTCTCGACTCTCCTCTACTGGCTTTTATGTGCGATTCATTTCAGCATCGAAAAATGCCTGATAATCCAGGGGACCAACCACAGGAACAGCACACACACAAAAAATACAAAATAAAAAACGTGAAAAAGATATCGACTTCAGAATTTGTGTGCTAAAAAGCTAATGTGTGCCAGTTGTGTCATCAACGTTCACACCCATCCACTAGCGAAACTATTCACATGGAACGCTTGTAATGCCACCCATATCCCGTTTTAACCAGCAATCGAAAAACCGAATGCTGAAACATGCTCTGAATCCACTGACGCTCTTTACATGATCCATTCACAGTTGATACACACAAAAGGTTCACACATACACACACACATATACACACACGCGCACATGGTTTCCACCAGTGAGAAAAAAACTATAACCAAATGATAAAAGAATGGCCATGCAAAATTTTTCGTTGGATGGTCGGCAGTTGTTGTTGTTGTTGTTGTTGTCAATGGTGGGGGCAGTTTTTGTCGAATTGTATCCAGGGATTTGGTGGTGTGGATGGCATGTGAATAGCTAACGGATGTGTGTACTCCTGGCCGTTGCATATTTTCTCTTTATTTGCGGTTTCGAACGTGCACCATTCGCAAAAAAAGGAGGAAAAAAAATAAGAGCGGCTGATGCGATCTCTCTGAAAGCGCCGAATATTTCGTTAGTTTAGTCCTTTTTGAGGTTATTTTGGATTTTTGCTTTGTTCATTTATCTTGTTGTTACTTTCAAATTTGTTTCGTTTCGGCCATTAGCCCAACTGGATATCACTTGAATTAGTTGAACGGGATTGATAATCAATGACCATTGGCGTGGAGGGTCATTTGTTCGAAAGGGCAACGAATGATTGAAAAATCTGTTAATCGCTCGCGATACAAAGCGCCGGCAACGGTTTCCCACTGAATCCGCCAATAAACAGAGTGGCAACAACATAGTGAAAGAACGGGTTTAAAAGTTTGCGATCTTTTGCTTGAAATCACAGAACCGTACATTTGGATGTGAAAACATTGAAAATTCTATTAGATGAATCCATGAGCAACCCGAAAACTTTGTTTGCCCTCGTGGAATACATGCAAAAAGTGAGCGAATGTGTGTGTGTGTTTGTGTGTGCGGGCTCACCATTTTCTATTTTTCCATGAGCACACATTGAAACACGATGAATATGCATGGGATGGATCCATTTATTATTCTTTGAAATGATTGAAATTGATGAAGATCCAAGCCGCAATATTTGATTTGGTAATTTTCATATTGAAATTGAATTTAAGCATTTTAATTAAGAAAATTTATTGTTGGTTTGTCTCCCAGCGACTGAATGTGTGTGAGTGTTTATCTGTGGGTCTGTCTACGTTTGTTTGAATGAACGTGTGCATGTGTGTATGTGTGTGTGTCCTTGCGTATGTATGCAAGAAAGAGCACGAATCCTTGGGTGAAATATTAAAGAGTTATGGCAGAGCATAACAGCTTATGGCCGCATGTTGATATTTCAGTAGAATGGTTTGTTTTCGAATTCAAGATAATTGAACATTTTCGAAACCCTACAGCTATTCGATGGTATTATAACTTGGTTTTATTCATTGAAAATATTGATGCTGTGATTACGTGGTATTATAACTATGTGCGTAATGAAGCTCTTTTATGTTCTCTCCGTCGCTCTGTCTCACTCCGTCTCAAGACATTTTTCCGTTGTGAAAAGATATTGCGAGAAGTTTTCGGTTTTTCCAAAATTGATTTTCATTGATAGTCTCCAAAGACTATCCAATTTCACTTAATTGACATAGCTGTCTGCATAGTGGCTGTTGAGAATGTTCCAACCGAAACTCCACTTGAATGGGGAAAAATTCAACAAAAGTTTTCATCACTTTTTCTTTGTTTTTGAATCTGTCGACCAGGTATTGGAGCCAGCCATGTCTGGACGGACGTGAGTTGTATTGATCGGTAAATGCCATTTGCGAGAGCGCTCTGCGAAGAGTTAAACGTCTGAACTGGCTAATGGCCATCATCAGCAATGGGTTAACTTTGGTATGGCTCCTCATGAGAAATGGATTCCCGTTGTGGCAAACGTAATATATTAAAATCATTTATGGTAAACACATGGGCACCATAATCGTCTCTAAACTCCGGTCAAACAACAAGTATATCACCCGTTTGACCAGTGAGATGCCACTATTGAGAAATTATCGACCGAAACCGCACAGCAAAAAAGGCAACTATCTGAAAATTGATTATTTCTTTCTCGTCGTATTCGCCAAATGGCTGATTGTTTTTGTAACGTTTTCGGTTTCCTTTTCGATTCATCGGCATTCGGCCTTCGTAACGATTGCTAGCCAAGCAAAAACCGAAATGAGGTTCAACTTCGCTGGGAATACAGTCGAAGATGCCGGTCATGCTGGTGGTCAAGATATGTACACTGTGTGGGTGCCAACAAACAAAATCACTTCTGGTTCGCTCAACTCCATCGCTGAACCGAGAACCGAAAAATTATTAACGGCTCAAAAGTAGTTACGTCAAAGCTACTTATCGCCCATCTGAATAGAGGGAAATACTCCATATTGCTTGTAATTGAATGTGCCGAACGTCGAGTATATCAACTCGCACGGCTGTTGTTCCACATCGAAATGATGGGCCTCCTCCTCATTGACCCATTTCTATCATCTCTCCATTCCAATCGAGCAGCCCTCAAACGAACGCCAGAATGTGTTTTGTGCATGCGTCGATAAGCTCAAACCTGAACAATCATTCTGAATCCATCAGACGAGTAGCCGTACGTTAATTGGAATGTATTCATTTCGGGGAAATCGTTACCAACGAAGTTGCTGAATATGGCAAAAGAACGCATAATTGGCTGTTTATTTATAAATAGATTTTTTCCTTCGATCGAAATGGATTTTCAGCACAAGTATCTCGATTTACTTGCTCTTCGATGGGAGAACGTGGGAGAGTTGCGCTTCACAAATTGACGGATTTCTATTCTGGATAACGGCAACCTCATCTGCAAGCTCAGATCTATGACGCTCAAATCACACGTGGGCGACACGAAATTGGACTGCCAACGAATGATGCAGATGAAAACTTTTAAAATTGCCTTCAACCGAAAACACGAAAACATTCTCGAATCTGAAATATGGTGAAATTTAATGATCATAATTCAGATGTTGGCAGAGCCGAAAAACCGAAAATATCATTATCATCGTGATCGTGAATAATGCTGCGAAACGACAGCCCTGCGGTGGGTAGTCAGTGTTTTGTTGCCGACAAGAAGCATCAAAAAGGGCAATGGTAAGCAATAACGAATGCATTACCGCCCCGTACAGTACATTTACTCGGTTCGACGTTCATTCCGTGAAATATATGGCGAATATGCACTTTTGCTCTCACCATTCCGAATTCAACGTGGAAAACGAATAACGTTGCAACGGTTGATGTTAAATGAATTTCGGAAGGCGAAGCCATCGCAATTCTCGCTGAGTGCGGTTATTTCCAAGCTTCAAAGTACACATTACTTGAACTGAGCTTAAGCGTGCAAACATTTACATGTGCCATGGTTAATTTGAAGATTTCATGCATCACAAAGGCGCTTTCCATACAATTTTGCCTGTCGGTCGCGAGAAAAACAGGTCAATTCCGTTTGGATTCAGCTGTTGCACGGAAACGAGCTGAGAGCGGTTGAATGTTTTCAACCGTTTCCCTCGTCGAACTCCTTCCAGTAACCTAGGATGCCATTACCGTGATGAAACACTCAGAATCCTCATTGTGGATCCTTTTTTCAACTCTGCGTTGTGTGTGATGCATTCATTATGCATGACGTCGATGTGTTATGCATGTGAATCAGATCTACCCTCAACCATCCATCCATCAGTGAAATTTCTAGCGAAAACCAGCTTGTGACTGGGACTGAGCACATTCAATCGTCGATGTAACAACCGTCCCAATCAATTTGAACAAACAACTAATCCAAACCCTCATAACTCTTGTGAATGGTTCCAATTCAATCAGCATCCAAGTCGGTGGGTTTGCATTCAACCGTCTTCCTTTCCGCCAACCGTCGATTCTCAATGTTTTGCCAGCATATCGTCGCCTTGCACCGATTTCATCACACTTGCTTCCCACATATGCGTTTTGCATACACACCTGCAAATGTTGGCGCTAATGGCTCGAATCCTTCACCGAATCCACTTACCGCTGAATGAGCGACTGAGTGTAAAGTAAATCAACGGGAATGTTATCGATATGGGTGCGTGCGTTTGCCCATTATGCTGCCAGGTGTAACAACATCATCACCATCTGAGACGTTTGAGACATTTGTCAGAGCTCCAATCAATCATAAGTTTTAGGTAATTTTCACGATGCAATGCTCGTTGCGGAGTGAAAAGGCGAATACGCTAACAGACGATTCCAACGGTTGAATTGTGCACGCGAAAATTAAGGTCAACAGAAATGGTATGGTTTCAAGGGTGTTTGCAAGCAGATTCGCACCGAGCGATCCATACATTTCCGGAATAATTGCATCGGTATTCACTTACACATAACCATTTCATGTAATAAACCCACCACCAACTGGAAAACACCAAGTGTAAAGTGCATCACCACCAAATGGCTAGGCGATAGCGAGCACCGCACCAACCCAACAACAGACCAGCCAGTCATATAAACCAAAGATTTATAATAACATGCATTCATAATATCGTCATCATTGCTATATATGACAGTGGCAGTGCCTTGCGTCATCATCGTATCGTTGCACACGTTGAACACGAAATGCTGATACTTGATGACGTGAATGAGAGTGAATGAGTGAAGTAGATCTTTTCCTTTCTGTAATTCAAAATTCAAATGTCTCATACAACATTACATAACATCGAAATTCACATATGGAATGAATGAATGTTGGGCAGAATGACACATATCTACATATTCCATCATCCAGCATCATATCAACCGTATTTATGGGTTGTTCTGTTGACGCCGTCATCGTTGTCATGGCCGTCGTCTTTTCAGTTGTGTTCTGTAGGAATGTTGCTATAAACCCTGCTGCTGCTGCTGCTGCTGTTGTGCTGTTTATGCTATTTTTTTTCAGAATTTTTTTTCACTTGCTATGCTCCGCTATACATGTACATATGCCATTACATTGATATGCAGCAAACTGAACTAAGCTCTGAGTGATTTTGTTCTCGTTGCTGGTACATTACACATTCATAAATAAATATATGTAAATATGCAGCAGCGATGCTAGAAAATGGGAAAAACACAAGTGGTAAATTGCGATTGACGTTTGCGATACATCAACAGCAATAGCACGGTAGCATCGTTGGGTGAGAGGAGCGGAGAAAAAAACAAGTAAAAAACGGACGACTTTATCCACTGAATAAAAATATTGATCGTCATCGTGGCTCGTACGGAATGTTTCGAAGAATGGAGGCCTTCAACTCATTGGCCCCAGTCGGAAATTGTCTTCCCATTGCCGGGTGGTCTCGCATCGAAGGACCAATTGGAATGATTGCTGGCTCATCAAGTGCTCGGGGAACAAACAATCAAAGCAAACTCACCTCTTTTATTAATTCCCGAATCCATTGAGTCCTGTGCATAAACCATGAGCATACGTGGTCTCCTCGCTGTGATTGGATATATGATGAATATATCAGCTAATATAAGACACGATACAACCGCCAAAAGACGAAACACCATAAAAAACATCCACATGGTTTTGTAATGATATCACTGTATCCACACGAGACAACGATGAAAACACTGGGCCGATTCAACACGACGTATTGCACATGCACAACAAACACACACACACACCAGCTTTCGGTCGACTAGTTCCCTCAGCGGGATTATTATACAGGTTTATGTATGTCTATATCCAGTAAACACCCTGTAATGATGATAATTTGCGTGTATCTTTCAATTGGAACACCGTGGACGAATAGCGATGACGGCAGCAGTAGCGGCAACGGCAACAGCAATAGCAGCGGCTAGACATCAGTGTAACGGAATCACAATTGAACCCACACCCAAACCCACACTGGGCAATGATGTATCCAGAGCAATCTAATTGCACAGCCCATCTATTTGAACGACGATGGATTTTTCGCTTCGAATGACAGCGGTCAGGATCGAAAAGCCACTGGATTGAATACTCGTTCTACTGTTATCACCCCGAATGTATCGTCACTTCACGGAAGCACACTGTTTTCATCCTTCATATTCGTCCGGTTGGGGAATGCGGTGGTGGTGTTGTTGTTGCTGTCGGTGACACTGAATCTGACGTTGTTGTTGTTGTTTTTGTTTTCGTAACAACTGACGGTTCATGCCTTTTATTTTGCAATTCGCGATTTATATTTCAATCAAGCGGTTCCGTCACGGTATTCTCTCTCAACAAACAGCCCTTGCGAATGTTGATTCAAGACTTGCATAGACAATTATCACAAAAGGCCAGTTGAAAAGCGTGCACCGATTCTGATTGCCAACAATCATCACTATTTGTTCATTTTCTTTACGATTGAATATTCGCTTGCAAGCAAAGCCGATGGAAATAAAGAAAGCACCCGTGAATCTCTGTGTGCAATTCCAACTTTTGATTTCTCTCATTCTCTCACCGTCACATCGGTTTGCTCTCTGTCAAAACGTTTCGCGAATACATTAATAATCATTCTCTG